>PVHP010034254.1:0-19155 GCA_004024765.1 Zapus hudsonius
ATGGTATTTATATGCAAAGAGTTTATATGTTGTTCATATAACTATATTGTCACTGTAAAACCTAAAATTTAGTCCAGTTCATAATAAGGCATTTTCTTGGGTTTTTCTTCAGTATGAATATTGTGACATGGTAAAGCATTGACACAATTATTTATAAGTATAGGGAGTCTCTCCAGTATGATGTCTTCCAAGACGTGATTGCAAGGTAAATAATTGTTACATTCCTTGCCTTTGGAAGGTTTTTCCCAACATGTATTCTCATGTAATCTTAGATTTCAATACTGAGTAAAGGATTTATCACATTCATTTCATTTGAAAAGTTTCTCTCTAGCATGTATTCTCTGAAGTCTTCTAAGACTACAGTTGTGTTTAAGGGATTTATCACATTCATAGCATTTGAAAGATTTCTCTCCAGTGTGAATTACCTGGTCTCTTCAAACTTGTGCAAGAAGGATTTGTCACATTCATTGCATTTGGAAGGTTTCTTTCCAATATGAGTTCTTTGATGTGTTCTAAGGTGTATGTGCTGAGTGAAGTATCAGTCATTCGTTGCATAGAAAACATCTCTCTCCTGCATGTTTTCCTTGATGTGTTCTAAGCTTTGAGTACCCAGTAAGATTTGTGACATTCATTGAATTTGAAAGGTTTCTCTCCAGAGTGAATTCTTTGATGATTTCTAAGTGTTATATGCTGAGTAAAGGATTTCCCAGGCATTACATTTAAAAAGTTTCTCTCCAGTGTGAATTTTCAGATGTCTCTTTAAAGCTAAGGAACACAAAAAGGATTTGTCACATTCATTGCATTTGAGAGGTTTCTCTTCAGTATGTATTCTCTGATGCTTTTTAAAACTAGAATTTTGAGTAAAGGATTTGCCACATTCATTGCATTTGAAAGGGTTCTCTCCAGTATGAATTACCTGATGTGTCTTTAAAGCTGTGAGATAAGTATAGGATTTGCCACATTCATTGCATTTGAAAGGGTTATCTCTCCTGTGAATTACCTGATGTGTCTTTAAAGCTGTGCCATAAGTAAAGGATTTGTCACATTCATTGCATTTAAAAGGTTTCTCTCCAGTGTGAATTACCTGATGTGCCTTTAAAGCTGTGTCATAAGTAAAGGATTTCTCACATTCATTGCATTTGAAAGGTTTCTCTTGAGTGTGAATTCTCTGATGTTTTTTAAGAGCTGATTTCTCAGTAAAGGATTTGCCACATTCATTGCATTTGAAAGGTTTCTCTCCAGTGTGAATTCTCTGATGTTTTGTAAGAGTGAATTTCTCAATAAAGGATTTGCCACATTCACTGCATTTGAAAGGTTTCTGTCCAGTGTGAATTCTCTGATGTTTTTTAAGAGCAGATTTCTCAGTAAAGCATTTGCCACATTCATTGCATTTGAAAGGTTTTACTCCAGTGTGAATCATCTGATGTGTTCTAAGATTTGATTTGTAAGTAAAGGACTTGCTACATTCATTGCATTTGAAATGTTTCTCTCCAGAATGAATTCCTTGATGTGCTCTAAGGTTTGTGTGCCTAGTAAAGGATTTGTCACATTTATTGCATTTGAAAGGTTTCTCTCCAGTGTGAATTCTGTGATGTTTTGTAAGAGTGTATTTCTCAATAAAGGATTTGCCACATTCCTTGCATTTGAAAGGTTTCTCTCCAGTGTGAATTTTCTGATGTTTTATCAGAGAGGATTTATCAGTAAAGGATTTGCCACATTCATGGCATTTGAAGAGATCCTCTCCAGTGTGAATTTTCTGATGCTTTGCAAGATAGGATTTCTCAGTAAAGGATTTGCCACATTCATTGCATTTGAAAGGTTTTACTCCAGTGTGAATCCACTGATGTGTTATAAGACTTGATTTGTAAGTAAAGGACTTGCTACATTCATTGCATTTGAAAGGTTTCTCTCCAGAATGTTTTCCTTGATGGGCTCTAAGGTCTGTGTACTGAGTAAAGGATTTGTCACATTCATTGCATTTGAAAGGATGTTCTCCATTGTCTATTCTCTGATGCATTCTAAGAGCTGAGATCTGAGTAAGAGATTTGCTACTTTTCCCAAACTGGAATGCTTTGTCTCCAATGTGACTTATCTGATGTCTTCTCAAAGTGGAACAAGGAGTAAATGATTTGTCATGTATGCTACATTTGAAAGACTGCTCTTCAGAGTAGATTTTGTGATGGGCTGTAAAATATGACAGCTCGTTAAATCATGTGCCACACTGTTTATATTGTTATAGTTTCTCTCCAATACAAGTTCTTTGAAGTAATCTAACATTGGCTTTGTTTAGTGACATTATCATCTATAAGGACAACGCTAGGGAATTGAATAATTGAGTCACGAATATTTCGAATGAAATCTCATAACATCTGAAGTATAGTTATAACTAAAGCACAGTAACATTGAGTGAGTCTGCTACTTTGTTAGATGTAAGACTTAAATCTCATTTTTATTTTTTATTATTTTTAATTTTTTGTTTTGGTTTTTCGAGATAGGGTCTTGCTCTAGTCCAGGCTGACCTGGAATTCACTCTGTAGTCTCAGGGTGGCCTCGAACTCACAGCAATCCTCCTACCCCTGCCTCCCGAGTGCTGGGATTAAAGGCATGCGCCACCATGCCCCGCTGAATCTTTTTTTTTTTTTTAATTGTTCTCATTTGATATAGCTTCCAGCTAAAAAACTCCCTATTGTGGATCAGGAGAGATAGCTACATATTCTAAAATGTGTCCATGGTGGGCTCAGAGATACACACCTCATGACCATGGAATTCAGTGGTGTTATCATGTGTCCTACCACCCTGAAGTAGCTGGCTTGATAGAATAATGGAATGGTCTTTTAAGGGACCAGCTATGGTGACAAGTAGGTGACAGTAGCCTGGAGGGCTGGGGCAGGGTTTTCCAGCAGACTGTGTGTGCTCTGAACCACTGTCCTACATATTGGACTGATTCTCCTGTAGCCTGTATTCATGGGTCCAGGAATCAAGGGTTGGGAATGGGAATGGTACCACTTTTCATTACCCCAGGTGACCCAAAGGCCAAATTTTTGCATCCTGTTCAAGCACACTTATACTCCTATAGCCTACAAATCTTGCTTAAAAAGGGGGAAATACTTTTGCTAAAGGCACAAAGAGCATTCCATTGAATTTGATGTTAATACTGACCCCTGGCTATTTTGGGCTCCTGGTATGCTCCAGTCAATAGAACAATAAAGGAGTTACAGTGTTAGCAGGAGTGATTGATCCAGACTACCCAGGAGAATTTTGATTGCTCCTCTACAATGGAGGCAAGGAAGAGTGTGTTTGGAGTGCAGGAGACTGTATAGGGTGCCTCATGGTATTACTATGGTCTCATATTAATGTCAACGGGAAAATGCAATGCCCCAATCAAGGTATAGTGATAAATGGGCAAGACCCATGAAGAGTGAAAGGCTCACCCTTCAGGTAAAAACCTAGACCAGCAGAGGTGCTTCCTAAAGGTGGAGGAAACACATATGAGAATTAGAAGGTAGTCACAAAATACCAGGTAAGCCCATGTGACCAGTTCCAAAGACGAGGTTCGTAATTGACTTATTTTTTTATCTTAGAATACTAACAATGTTTGTACACATGTATATTAGTACCTTTGTTATTCCTATATTTGTCTATTATGTAATTAATATTGTTGAAAGTATACGGAACTTATTAAATATTAGCAATTAAGCAATCTTCAAGGGACTATGCCTTGCTTTGAAAGGAGATTATTTAATTGCAGTTATACTTGGGAATGTTACATCATGTTAGGTGAAATTATGATCTTATTACTGTCTTCATTTGGAAATTAAGTATGATTCAAGGAGACATAACTTGATGTCAAGGTGATAAGAGGTGGATTTGCAATGGTAAGGTTATGTTGTCAACTTGATTTTTTAATAAGGCTGGGTGGGTCTGTTGCACACAGGAAGGCCAGACCTCTTAGTAGGGTTCCAAGTGTAACGAAGCTCAGGAAAGCTATAAATTAATATCCCTTCCTGGAATAGCAGTGCAGGAAGGAAATTCCATAGATTTAGGAAGCCAACAAGTCTGGGATAGGGTTGCAAGCCCCACCCTAAGACTACATAAATAGTAGGAAATAGGAAAGCTCTCTCTTCCCTCTGCTTCCTTTGCCTGCCTGCCTGCTGGTGCTTGTTTTCTCCCTGCCTGCCGTCCTGCTGCTAATTGTCATGTATCTTTGTCAGCATTGTAAGGAAGCTCACTCAACCTCCAGCCTTGATTGACAACTAGAGGCTCCCTAGGAATCTTTAGGCCTTCAGTACTGGATTGTTTCCTGCTTAGGAAAACCCTTTGGTACACCTAGAAAGATAGCTCCACATTTTACAATATTTCCTTCCCCAGTATTAGGCAAGCAGCAGTAGTTGGATTGCTGTGAGTCTGAGAACAGCCTGGGATTACATCATGAAACCAAGGTCAGCCAGGGCTACAGCAAAACCATAACATGAAAAAGCTAAAATGCTAGATAAACAGAATAATTTCCTTGGTTTTATCTCCTATTACCCATGTAAAGCCCAAAGAAAAATGTGCAACATGAATCTGTGGTTCATTCACTGTGGCAAGACAATGTGCCATTTCTCTTAGCTCTTTTTCATTCATTTTATTATCTCAAATAAATAAATAAATGATTAAATAAATTAATAAATAAATCTGTTTAAAAAGATCCCAAGCTGGAGAGATTGATCGTCCTTTAATGTGCCTGCTGCAAAGTCTAACAGCCCAGTTTTAACTCACTTGTCCACCTATAAGTCAGATGCAGAAAGTGTTCCATGCATTTGGACTTCATTTGCAATGGTATGAAGTCTTGCTGTAGCCATTCATATTTTTTTATATTTCTTTCCTTCCTCTCTCCCTGTCTCCCTTGCTTCTTTCATAAAGCTTTCTATCATACTAGTATTTCTTTAAATAATATTCAGGTAGAATAATTATAAAATCTAGATTGGATATACAGTGATGATATTATTTAAATCAAATAATCAGGTATTAATTTGGCTGAAAGAGAGCTTAGAAAAACATTCATAAGTCTTCTTCCTCATTGACCTCGAACCCTTTCCTGAGCCCTGTTTCCTTTACTCCAACATACCTGGCTGACTGGCTTCTGTCTCTTCTCTCCCCACACTAAAGTGCTCCTTATTGTACTCTAGAGAGGTGATCAAGTCTGGCTTACACATCAGAAAACCTGTGTGTTCAAAAGGAACAAATGAAATGGTTGAGATTCTTTATAATACCATTGGATTTCTAAAATAGTTCTTAGCAGATATATAGAAAGAACAGAGCAGAGTATTTATTACATGAGTTCCCAATAGTTATCTCTTGTGAAATGCTTAGGAATATTGAGGAAGCATTTTCTGTTTTAACATACTGAGTTTCATTATGATTGACAATTGAGTCAAATATAACTATGGATAAGAAACTCTTTCTTGTGGGTGACAATATGGTATGCTACTGAGTTTGTAAACTTCAAGTAAAACAAAATGAAGTCTCATAATACCATTAAAAAGACAAACATTAAAAAACAAAATATTATGAAAATGTACTTTTATACTCCTTACTTTCCCTTTCCTCACATATGACCTAAGACCTAACATTCATTTACAGTAACCTAACAGATACACAGTAGTCTGACAAGGATCCCTGATGTTGATTTGCGAATTCTGGAAGGAAATTCTTCTTACCCAGAGAGACCAGGTTGCTGTAGTTCTCCAACATCACATCCTTGTATATAGCCCTTTGAGGAGGGTCCAGACATTCCCACTCCTCTTGGGAAAACTCTATGGCAACATCCTGGAATGTAAATGGATCCTGAAAGTCCAAAAATAATTGACTATTTATCCTTGAGTTGAATAAATTTGATCCAGTGAATCAAGGGATATATAGGGAAAGTTTCTTAGCAACTGTGACTGTTGCAGCTCATTTCATAATAGCCAAGAATTGGAATCAACCCAAATGCCCATCCCTGGATGAAGGGGTATTAAGATTCTTGTACATTTACATGAAGGAATTCTACTCAGTGGAAAGGGAAGGAGACGTAATGAAATTTAAAGAAAAGTGGACAGACTTGGAATAGATCTTACTTAGTGAACTCATAAAAGAACAGAGAGTCAACAGCAGTATATTCTCCTTCATATGTGTTTCCTAACCAGGTTGAGCTTAAACTCTAAGGAAACTTTCAGGGGAAATGAGAGACTATGAAAGAAGTGGAAGGAATGAGGGGAGGGAGAAAAAGTGGAGTACTTATACAATAAGCTCTCAAGGAAGAAGAGGCCACTGCCTGGTAAGAGAGGCCATGAATACAATGGAGGTAGCCTAAACCCATTAAAAACTGATCAGACCTGCAAGTCCCTGTCCCAGTTATTGGTTCCTTTGCACATTGAGCTATTGATCAACAGGCCTCACAAGGTCACCGAAACAAGACAGGATTCTGTCGAAGCCCTTGAATACCCATCCCAGGGCAAAGGTAGTATCCTAGTACTATAGACATCACAGAAGGTCATTGATAAACACTGAGAAACCCAGCAAGATCCAGAACGGTAACCAGCCCCCAGATGGTATCTAGCCCAGTGCTGGAAGGCACTACATAAGCTTCCAGAGGATATGGGTCAATGATATTTGGAGAAAGCAGAGACCACTGATATAAAATGCAGACTGTTCAACCATGAGAAGGTAGAACACACATCCTTCTCGGAAAGATATGTGAGCCAAGAAGTGATCATTAGTGCAATGGAGGGGGTAATCAACAGCTGTCAAATTGGCCAAGAAATACACTCAGTGACACGGAACCCTTAACTGTAATTGTGACTCAGGGCAAAATCCTATGGGAACCAAAAACGTGGGCTCCAAGGAGAAATTCCCATTACCAAGTAACTACAGAAAGGCTAATCTCAGTAGAATCTGGCCAAATTAGAAATGTGTAAATCATTACACATACTCATTAACATATACTGATCTCACTCTCCCATGGAAATTTTGGTTGTATTTTTTAGAAGGCAGTGAGAGAGCTGTGGTCATTCCAACTCAACCAAGAAGCCATAGGCAGATGGCTGACATCCCCGCAAGAGATGAACAACCCCAGTAAAGAACCAGACAAACTCCTTCTTAAAGTAAGAAGCTGTTTTGTAACAAAGTTCGGTTTAATCTGACCATACCTTGAAATTTCCTGGAATTTCTTTGACTGTGCTCTACCCCTCTCAAGAATTTTTCCCCCATGAATACGCTACCACTCTTCCCAGAATCTATGTTATTCCTCTCCTTGACTATGGTAAAACCCACGCCATCCAGGGAAATATGCCAATTTTGAATTAACTATGTATTCTGCTTGCTTAACACTTTGTTGAAATCTCCCCAAGTTATGGATATAAAAACCTCACTTTTTATTTTGTTGGGTTTTGTTCTCTGAAGCCCTGCTTTTGGGTAAGACAGCCTCTGGCCAGCTCCTATGTGCACAAATATAACTTGCTATAATTTGGCCTAAATTTGAATCTGTGGTCTTTTCTTTGCATTCATGGGTTCAACACCTAGGCCTATTGTGTATGCTCCAAATGAAACCCTTGAGAGAGTGGCGGGATAAGCAAGACACGTATAACCATAGACAATCAGTCAACCCAGGATACATCAGTGAGACAAAACTAACAATTTCCAACACGACCTAAAGCAAAAGTACAGAGACCATTAAGATCTCAACAATAAAGTAGACTTAAAACTCACCCACCATGAGTCAGGGAACTGAGCAGAAGGGGAAGACTGTAATAGCCATGGTGGGGATCAATATCCAGAGACATTACCCGCCAAAGCAACAACATACAAAGGGGGGGGGGGGACCTGGCTCCTTCCTGTGCTATCTCATAAATCACGACCCTCTAGTTTGATCCAGTCAGCCCATTAAGTAAGTTGCTCAGTGGATTGTGGACAGGAAGGTTGGAACTGGGGATAACAACACAATATTTGATCATACAATGGATCTAATTTTGGATAATAAAGATATCAAGATTAAAATATACAAAAATAAGACTATTTTCAATATTTTTTAAAGAATCAGATACATAGTTACCAATCAACTGAAACTTAGACAACAATTCTGTGTGAAGAATCAAATTTTTAAAAAAATGTTTGGAAAAAAAAAGTTTGGAACTAGAGAAGCTAAAAAACTATAATTTTATAAATTTTCACAATTTATAAATGTTCTTAAGATAACATTTCATTTGTAATATTTTTCAATGCTTTTCTGATATTATGGAACAGTTAAAGAGAAAACAGGTGAATTCCTTATATAAATGTGTAAAGTAGATATCTCAGGAATGAACCAACAGTGATGTCTAACCCAATAACCAAAATCACTTAGATCCAAAAATGTTCCATATATGCCTAGGCTTTCTACCTTGTCCATTGGGGGAAGAATCATGATTTCTTATCTGCTGAAAAGGGGACAGGGCTCCTGGCAATGATGGGAAAGCAAAACCCTTCTACATTTTTTACACAGAGACGGAATGACCTGGAAGAGGAGAAAACAAAGGCAAGAATTTTGGTAACAGTCTTCTGAAATGTAGTATCTAAGAAACTGGTAAATGTAACTCTCCTGACAGCCTATGTTGAGAATGTATGAATCAATTCTGAAAGGAAATCCAGTTTCACACACTATAAATGTTAAATATTTTACTATCAAACAAGAATACGGGCTCCCAGAAATTAAGGACTGGACATTCAGTTTGTATCATTGTGACTATCAAGTTAATTCATAACAGGGAAAACTTTACACAAGCTAAGCATGAGGAAAGGGAAGGCTGTGCACCTTGGTTGAGCTCACAGTTTCTCCAAAGATTTTCTGATGATGCCGGGCAAGGTGGCACATGCCTTAATCCCAGCACTCGGGAGTGAGAGTTAGGAGGATCGCCATGAGTTCAAGGCCACCCTTGGGACTACATAGTGATTTCCAGGTCAGCCTGGGCTAGAGTGAGATGCTACCTTAAAAAAAGAAATGAAACAAAGCAAAACCAAAAAAAATTTTTTTTTCTCTTGAAAGAAACCTAAACAAACAACTGTTAATTTGTTCTGCTCAGGTACAAACTTGTTATGCAATCTTGTGCTATGACTCCCCATAGCTCTGACTGCCAGAATGTGAATAAAAGTTGCATATACAATCAGCTCAGCGAGCAGTAGGATGCAGTCCCAAGCCTCCTTTAAATGATATTCTTAATGATGTGTGTTCATTTAGCGTTCATCCAAGCAGGACAGTGTAAATGTATTGCCTCTCTCTGTCACTTGCTCTCACCACCTGCTCAGAACTCTGCACAGGTAAAATGTGCACAGTACTGTCATCATTGTCAGCTGAATATTGATACTACTGTCTCCTAATGTGACCTAGGCACAGATGATTGAGCAAAGCATATAGTATTTTAAAGGAAATATATAAACATCAATAGTTTTAAAATGTAATTTCATAAAGATTCACTAAAACCATCCTTTAATTAGACATACTCACTGGTCCTCGACACAAGGCCAAGAGAAAATGCAATTGCATGTACTGCTCATCTTTCTCAAGGGTGCAGCTTCCTCTGACATAAATAAAGCAGAGGACAGCTAACTTGAATGAACTCTACATATGGGAGCTGCCCTGAACTGATGATGAAAAAATGATGTATGTGACAGTGACACACATATGGGCTCTCAAGACAGTGAGCTTTCGTGGGCCCCTTGCATTTTATTCCCACAATTATAATACACATCATTATCTTGCAGCTCACTGTTATAGTAATACAGAGGAGGCAGATACAACAGGAGTATTTTTGACAAGGAAGTCTCAGGCACAGGAGAAGCTCAAGGAGGTAGCATCTGTCAGAGAGCTGGCAACAAACAGTTCCTTTGACACCACCATGACTCAGTCTTTAAGAAAACACTCTGAAATGAAAACTATGCAACTCACCTGGCTGATCATTTCTATCTCTGGAAACATGAGCCTCTTCAGCCAGTCCACTCTCTCCTTATGTCCCTACTGATGAGCCTTGGTGTGCTGTGGGAAAGCAAAACTAGAGATTAGAACAGCTGTGACAGAGGAAGAACTACTCATGCCATGTAGGGTCTCTCTGGTTCAGCGCTTTGTTCACCAGGATAGCTAATGCTGCAGCTTTCTGTCTCCACCTCCCTCCTTCTCATAGATTACTGGGAATACAGATGCCAACTGCACTGCCTGGGCATATATGGGGTATTGTGATCTAAACTCGGGCAAGCACACTCGTTCAGTAACACCTCCATTGATCCAATTCCCAGAGACACTGTGGTGTATCTTAATAAACATTGTTTTTTTTTCCTGCTCCATATTAAAGTCTAAGAAAAACAACTTATTAAAATGAGGCATAAGCTGAGTGCCACTCAGCACTATTTCCCAAAGAAAACCAGGCATGCTGACAGAGCATCCTATATTCATCAGAGGGTGATTCCATTAAAATCACTGAAAGGACCTGATTATGCTAAATGCCACATGGAGATGGGCCTTAAAATGTCAGTTCTTCATAGTGTAGTTACATTTCATCTTCCGTAGCTGAGAATTAGTACAGCCTGGAGTTTAGACACTTTGACACAGAATTACACAACATCACCTTTGCCAAGACATATCAGTGGTTAATCTGCGTCTCACAGTTCTCTTGTCCACTCATCCCTGAGCAACCAACACTCGAGCACTGCAACTGACTAGCTTTTTTTTTCCTGTCCCTGAACTAATGCAGGGCAGATCTAGTTTCTCAGAGCTATGGTTGAGATTCACCACACCTTCTTACACCTGAACCTGCTCAACAGTCACTGAAAATCACAGAAAACTAACCAGACAGCAAAGAGCAGAAATGAGCCGTTTGGTTCTGACCACTTAAAATTCATCCACTCAAGTACTCATTTCTCTTATTGCATTGTAGTGAAGAAGTGAAAGCAATACCTCTGTCCCTGTGTTTGAAAATGGAAGCAGGGAGCATATAGTTTTGCAGTTTTTAATTAAATTTACCAGCAAAGGGAATTTCAAGATGCTTTCTGGAAGAAAGTGAGAATCTACATGAGGAAAATTTTGATGGTGTATCCAAAGTAAAATGAAGAGGGAAGAAGGTGGTGAGGAGGAAGAGTTAAAGAGAGCCGGAGAGAGCTGGGGAGTAACAGTGGTAATTGTATCCCATTAAAGAAAAATCCCTCCTTCCGTCCCAGCCCAGGGAGGCTGAGGCAGGAGGATGCCTGCGAGCACAAGGCCAGCCTGGGCTAGAGCAAGAGCCTGCTCCCACCCCGATCCCCACGAGAGGAACACAAGACAGAAGCTCTCAGCTCAGCCCTGAGCATCAGGCGCTGTGAGGACAGATGAGAGGGATGTCAGCCAGCATCCCAGCGCCTCTCCCCACCCCGCAGCCCCTCCGAACCCCTCTTTCCCAGGGACAGCAGCACCCGCCCAGGGTCCACAGCCCGGGCCCCCGCGCGCGTCCACGGCTGTCCATCCCCCACGGACAGCGTCCGTGTCCCTCCCGTCCGCGGTTCTCAGCCACCCTCGCCCTGTTCCGTCCGCTCACATCTTCAGCTGCACCTGGACGTCCAGGAACCCGCGGGGCGACCGCGCAATACAGCCGCTTCCGGTTCCGCCTCCGCCGCTCGCGAGCTGTCAATCATGCCGCAGCGCCGCCGCCGTGGGAACGACCCGCCCGCGCGTAGCTTGTGCGCATGTACAGACCTCCGTCCATCTTGCTTAAGGGCGATGAGGAGGCCGGAAACACAATATGTGGTTTCGTTCCAGTCTTCCTGTGTCAACAAACTTTTTTTTTTTCTTCGGGTATTATGGATCAGGACTTTGGGTTCTTTCTCTGTCTCTAACTGTCATTTTCAAATAAATAATGATATGGTTTAATTTTTAAACAATATGTTACAGAAGGCTGGGTGGTGGTGAAAATCTCTGATCCTAGCACTCAAGTACCTGAGGGAGAAAAATCCTGAGTATTTCAGGTCAGCCTGGGCTACATGGTGAGTTCCAGGTCAGCCTGGGCTACAATGTGACTCATGCACCTCAGGTGAGAGTGACATTAGTCTCTCTGCTCTGCACCACATGTTCCACCTCTGCTCTGCCTCATGTGAGTCCTGTAATTCCATCTCATCTGGAGGAGTGGAAGAACACTGCAGAAACTTCTGGTACCCTGAAATATATTATATAGGCTTCATGCAGTTCTTGCCAAATAAGCTGTTCAGTACATTGATTTTAAAATTATACTCCAAAAATGCTTAAAAAGAAATGCCATTGACACATTAAACACTAATAACCCACATAGGGGATATTGTGAGTATGGTTACAAGTGCTTCTTCTGCAGACTAGAGCTTAGACTCCCCAGTACCATTTAATTTTGAGACCCAAGTAGAACACATGGTTTCTTTTTTTCTTCCATTTTAAAAGTTTATTTACATACTTTCAAAAAGAGAAAGTGAGAAAGAGTGGACAAGAGAGCTCAAGGGAGGATGGGCATGCCAGGGCTTCCAGCCATACCAAATGATCTCCAGACCCATGTGCCACCTTCTGCTGGGAACCTGAACTTGGTTCCATAAGTGCCTTAAACATGGAGCCATCTCTCTAGCCTAGTGCACACATTTTTAATCCCAATTCACATACAGAAATGGAAAGCAGTCAGGTGAATCCTGAAGTTCCAACATGAAAGCCAGTTAGGTTCACATTCAGAGAGGGAAACAAGAGAATCTCTGCCTCAAACATGGAGGTTAAAGAATTTGTCTGTAATGCAGAAGAAACAGAGTTCAGTTTCCCAGTTCCCACATGAACCCAGATGCACAAGGTGGCACATGTGTCTGGAGTTTCTGTACAGTGTCAGGAGGCCATGGTGTGCCCATTCAATTCTCTGTCTGCCTCTCTCAAAATATTTTAAATAGTGGGAGGCAAGGACTAAAACTAGTAGAAAACCACACCCCACACAAACACATGGGTCTACCATGCACTTAATAATTGGTTATGGAAATGTAAGTTCTTACATTGTAATAAGAAAGGGAAATAATACCACCTCTCCGAATTATCTGAGGTAGAGAAAGTATTCTTCACTTCCCTAATTCTATGGGACTAAACCCACTACAAATAAAGAAGAACCATTGACTAAGAAATACAGAGGTTCATCTCTTTTCCTGTCAGCTTTCAGCTCTGACACTAAAATAACACAAACTTCCTTATTCCTTAGAATTCCTGTCAGAGAATGAAGCTACATACAGCAAGTGTGTTCATGTGTACTGACCTTTGATAGAAGACCTGAGACATGTGCAATCGTTTCCTGAAATTTATTCTGTTTTTATCTTATTGATAGCTTCCATAATCATAGACCATAAGCCATTATGATTCCCTCCCCCTTAATTTCTTCCCCCTGACAATTAGTCTGTGTTTTGTTTTGGACTCATCTTTTCCCCACATTATGGTAAGATGTTATCAGGCATTGCAAAATCTTGTATATCAAGAGCTTTGTCTGGAATGTTACTTTCTAAGCAGTCTTACCCTTACTTTGGCCTGAGATTTATTCTTGTATTTGGTTATGTCATCATCGAACTTAATCATCTGGTTATTGACCTCCTCCTGTTTATGTCTTACCCTCAATTTACTTATTGCTATTTTGAAGTGGCTCTGATTTCCCTCTATTATGTTACGTCTAATGACAAACCTTGTGTTTTTGAGTTCCACTACATTTGTGTGTTTTTAAAAACTATTTCCTTATCAGCCATTATATTTTCAAAAGTCTCACTGACAGTAGGTCCTGCAGTAATTTTATTTTCTGTCATTGTCAGCCATACACGCTGCTGGGATGAATCTCCAAACCAACCACATTTAAGGGCAGAAAGGAGTTAATGATTTAGAGATCCATGGAATACACCCTAGTGACAAAAGAGGCTGGCCCCCTTTCACAGGTCCAGACAGAGAGGGAAAGCTATCCCCAACAGGACACACACAGAACAGCAAACAGACAGGGGCAGCAGGTAGATTTTTCTATCCCTTTAAATAGCAGTGAGACAGGATCTTAAAACCCTTTCCCAGACTTGTTTATTTTAAGGCATCTCTGGAATTTCCTTCATGCATTTACTTTCCATGACAGGATGTCTGTTTCCAGTTTCCCTGAATTTCCTTACATCCAGACTCCTATTGAGAGGGCTATCTTCCTGTGGACATATTCAGAGACCCAACCAAGATCACTAGAAAGGTCAGGTAGACAACAAAATTTAACCATCACAAGTCCACCCCTTGTCAACTTGACATCAAACTTGTCTCATTACATGATAGTTAAATTCCAAATGAAAAGAGTAACAGGATCATAATTCAGCCTATCATGATATAACTATCCCACATACACCAGACATATATTATCTCTCCCAATATAAGGCAGGCTCCCTTAACTGTGAGTTCTGTAAAATAAAAAAGTTACATTCTTATATCATATAATGGCACAGATTAAATATTTACAACTGCTATGAGGCATAAGAAGGACTATACCAATGCAAACACAACAACTATTAGGCGACATTAAACATCTGCAATTCAAGTTCAATATCATAACAAATGACCAACAGTCTGCAGATTTTCTAATTCTGCTCCTCATGTTTCAGGGAGAAGCTGGGGCAAATTTGCATCCAGATCCATCAGTGCTCCATGGTAGCCCTTGCACAGTCGTAGTATATCCAAAACATCTTTGGGTCTCCATTGCAAAACAGGGTCCATTTTCTAATGGTTTCACTAGCTAATGATCGATTTCACATCCTGTTCTATATACTGTATCTCAGCAGTGGCTCCTACAGCTGTGACACTTCATAGTCTACTCCACACAGGGATTTCTCATGATTCTGAAAGCCATACCAGATAAGCAGGACACAGCCATATTCTTAATTTAGGGAAAAAATAAGCTTGAAAAGCAGTTTTTTTCCATTGCGGTGTGTCCTTTCAAAAGGAGATAGCTAGCACAGTCTATCGTTCAGTCCTTCCTGGGTGGAAACACCTCAATCATGAAGCAGTTGCTTGCTAAATACGGTAGTAATGAGGCAACCAAGGGTGCCTGAAGGCAAGTATGGAGGGAGGGGGTATAAAAGTCATATTTCCCCAGTGATTGATTTGTTTTTGGTTTGAGCTGGGATGGTGTGAAACAGCAAAGGTTCTAATGTTGAGGACTTTACAAGTATGTCTACTATTCAGGGTTGATGGCTGATACTTCAGAAGTGTTTGGGTTGAGGCAGCACAGAGTGGGTGCACAGGGTCAAAATGGTTAATATCCTTCTACAATCTGAGATGTAGTCCCCTAACACAGTGGCACTGGAAGAACAGGAGCAATATCTGTTGTGCCCTTCACGACCTTGCATGCACTCCGGATCTACTCATGCTTATCTCCTCACCAGACTAGGTTTTCCAGGCCTCATGTATGCTAGCATCCCCAGAGCACAAAAACCAAACAAAACCCTCTCTATTATGGTCTGGAGCACACAACCCCAGGTACACTGGAGCACAGAGTACTCAGGCCCAATGATCGCAGGTCCCCTCATTAGACTGTGATGTACCTGTACCACTTTCGCTGGCTCCCCTTGAGCTCTGGTATCAAATACATTAAGTTGCTTACCAACTGTGGTGCACCAATGCAGAAATCTCTTTCCCCTCACCAATTTGTGGTGCACAGTCTCCAAACACACTGACATCATTCGGCTCCCACTCTCCAAGCACCACTCCTTCCTGGTGAGCCATGACTCCAAACACACTCCACACTTCACCCATATGGAGCCCACACGAACAAGTATACTGGACACCCTGAATGCTCAGGGACCAAAACCACCATATTTGACTGAACTGGTACCCATCACACTGTCCCCCCTATAGCTGGTCCCCAACATGCCAAACAAATGACCTGACTTTAGCACACAGTTTCCAAAGCCATCTTGCCCCACACCAACTCGGGCATACAGTCCCCAAACTCACTGACAGAAATTGGCCCCAAACCATCATGCAAGGGAGGATTCTCCCCAAATACACGGATGCCCTGAATTCTCCAGCATTATGACAGGCATCACCTCTCATTGGCCTTTCTTACTCTTTTTGACATTGTGAAGCTGGTGTGAGTGGAGTTTCTCCTGTCTGTTGTTTGTACTCCTGACTTAAGAGGGTGCTTGTATAGTTCTTCCCCGCCAAATCCTGCAGCAAAGTCTGTGGCCTCTCTACCCTCAGGGAACTGGCTACTTGATACAATGTTCCCACCCCTCAGCCAGCTGTTTTCTGTAGGAAAAAGCCTCCATGCTGTAAGGAATCTGCCCAGAACCCTGACCCTCTCCCCCCCAAAATGGGTGAAGTTTCTGAGGGAGTAGAATTCTGGGATAATTCATACAACTTTCCCCAAGTTCTTAATTGCCTCAGGGAACTGCAAGTTTTTCAATATATCTCCTAAACACTTGTTCCAGAAATTTGTAGGGACATTTTTTCCATGATGCTTTAGGCAAACAAAGTCTAACATGGACAAGAACAGAAAATAATGAGGTCAGACAGGAGGGAGAATGACATCAAAGAATCAATAACTCACTGTGTTGTCTGCTTGTCTGCAAAGTTCTTGCACCCTGGGTGCATTAGCTTTCATGCTATGGGAATACATTCAATATATGAGAAGATTCAAAGACCAGTGGATTACATAAGGGGAATTTTGCAGGAAGAAATGGAGAGTCTGGTGCTAACAGTTTTTCAAGTATGTTGAGAATTCGGTGACAATTTGAAAGTTATTGGATTACCTATATTTAAACAATGCTGACTTCCCATGGATATGAAACTAATAGTATCCAGTATTATTTATGTAAAAAGACTTTGAAATACACCAAAATCTCAGAAATAATCACACTCATCCCTTTAATCCATTTTCCTCTCACATTTGGTTAGAGAATTTGTTTTCTCTTATGACTGGTAAATGTTTATGAAAAATACAAGAAATATATAGACATTTTAAAATGATTTTGTTAAAGAGGAGAAATGACTATACCCAAATGTAAATGGAAGGAATTAAAGATACTTTTTTTTTCTTAAATACAAAATGTGGAATTTACTACTTTTTCACAGTATTTAATGTCTCTTAAAAAAACTTCAATAGTATATGAAAACTGATTAAAAAGGAGATAGAAGTATATCTACCTACCCAAATGATATTATCTTTGATAAAAATATACAAAAGATAAAAAATATTAGTTTTTATTCTACTCTTTTAGTACCCTGGCAGGACAATGTGCACAATGTTTAGGGTTTTATTCCATGCTATCATAAATTTCCTTTTACTTATACTTGAGGGTACAAGCTTGTCCACCTCTTTGCATACATAGTCATACGTTTCTGGGTGATGTAAACATGGACATTGTTAGGTCAGAATTAACCCCTCCCCTAAACAGCCTCAAGAGAAGTATCAACAAGAGTTACAGATAAAGACTCCTTCCTAAACAAGAGCCACACCTGCTGTATCTCAGACTGTCCTTCCTGATCCTGAGAGCATGTGACCACCTGAGCCCTCCACCCAACCTCATGTGACCACCTGGGCCCCAACCTGAACATTTTCCCCTTAAAAGCCCTGATCTAAACCTGCCTCGTGCTTCTTTCACCACCTTTGGTGAAAATAGCCCAGCAGCTTGCTTTTCTCCTATTAAACCCTTTCCTTTCAGAGCGGTCTCTCATAGTGGTCATTTTTAACATCTGGTGCCAAAACACGGGAAGGGGTCACCCCAGATTGCCCCTTTGGGTGACCAGACCCCTTCCCAGACCGCATGACCACTGAGCTGCTGTCGTCCCTCTTGATACAGGGAAATTTGGCACAGTTATATTTGGCTTTTACCATTGAATTTTCCCCCGAGTTCGTGTCCTCTAATGCAAAAGAATTATACACAGGGACAGAATTAAGTCATATTACACATTTATTCTAATTTTTTAATTTAGGAAAAGGGAAATTGGATGTGGAAGTCTCCCAGTCACCAAGTGGGAAGTTACAGAGTTCTCCAGCCACCAGTGTGGGGAGAACACGTGGAGAGTTTAACAGAACTTAAACAGAAAAGATAACAGGGAGCTCCCATCGTGAGAAGGAGAGGTACATGAGGGAAAAAGTCTGGAGCCTGCCCCCACACCAGCCAGTAGCTGGTGTGGGGGAAGGCCTTACCTTCCTGGAAATTCAGAGATCCTTCTGCAGCCCAGCCATGTGGGGAAAGAGAGGCCCACTTCCTCTAGGGAAGCTGATTTAAGTTCTCTCCAGGTAAGTCAGAGAGACAGCTGATTGGTTCATATTTGACCAATCAGTTTTAGCACCTAGGTTGTAGCTCTAACTAGACACCTCCCACTCAAGGGGAGGAGTGTCGCTCTTCACTTTAAATTGTCACGGGTTTGCTCAACTCCAGCCAGGCACTCCCAGATGATCCGAGGTACCTTTCTCTTTTCTCTTCAGTCTTCTGCTCTCCCTGCTCATCTCTCCCTTCACTTCCCTCTTCACTCACTTCTGGCCAAGGCTCCCAGCTCCAGCTTTCCACCAGAGAGCTTGACTCTGTCTCTTTTTCTGTCTCTTTCTCTCTCTCCCTCTGTCTCTCTCTCCCTAACACAGCTGCTCACACTGGGGGATGCTAAACCTCCATACCCCCTTCTCTGTGAGGGCCTGCAGAGCCCCAGGGAGATCTGCTAGACCCTTTATTTAAATCTTGAATACTGCAGACCACCAACTGCAGCAGCAGTGGCCAGCTATGAGGTAGGCCACTCTCCCCCTACCCTTTGAGGGAGTCTCTCTGTAAACTATTGGCCATAGAGTAATGGTGCCAACACCCTGCCCGGGGCAGCACCCAGATTGCATCAGACCGGCTATCCCTTGCCCCCATCCTGCTCTGCTCAGTGATTGGGGTACACAGCTGACCCCAATCTCCCAGCTCCCCTGTCCTAGATTATCTGGGACACCCCACTTTCCACTCTGTCCTCATAATGTCTTCTTGTCCTGCTGCTCTCTCCTCTCCCATTCTTTCACCTCTTATTTCCACACCACTCTTCCCACGTCTGTCTTCACTCTAGTCTCTCCCTCTTCCTCTGCACTCAAACACCCCATCTGCCTCGTCTCACTTCAAGTCACCTCTGTCAGACAGGCCTCCTTCCCATCTACTTCTCTTTCTGCC
>PVHP010034255.1:0-19171 GCA_004024765.1 Zapus hudsonius
GGGGGGGAATTGGGCCACTGCAGCTGGAGGAGCAGGGGGGTAACTGACCACTATAGCTCAAGGGGCAGGTACTGTTTGGGGAGGAGGGACTTAGCCATACTGTAGCTGAGAGCAGGTACTGTCCTAGGGGGGACTGCCCAGCGTGTTGTGGGGGGAGAGTGAGGAGTGGTATCACTCCCATCTTGGGTTGATGATATGTTCCCACCAGGAACTCTGGGAGTAAGGTCCTTAGGGTGGACATAGCTGTTGGTGGTGGCTGGAAAGGGAGTGAGCGGGCTGGGGACATGGGCCACCAACCTCATTGGCACGGTCCTGTCCCCAGCGGCCTGACCCAGGAGCCTGGCAGCGTGGGGCAGCTGACCCTGGCCTGCACGGAGGGTGCCATCGAGTGGCTGTACCCGGCGGGGGCGCTGCGCCTGACACTGGGTGGCCCTGACTTCAGCGCGCAGCCCAGCATCGCCTGTCTGCATCCAGCACGGTCCTTCGCTGGTGCCCTGGTCTTTGCTGAGCGAATGGGCGGCACCCTGGAGTTGCTTCTGGCTGAGGGCCCAGAGCTGGCCGGGGTGCGATGCGTGGGCTGGGTTCCCCGTGAGCGCAGGGCCCTCTTCCTGCAGGCCACACCACACCGTGACATCAGCAGGCGAGTGGCTGCCTTCCGCTTTGAGCTTCGAGAGCACGGGCATCCAGAGCTACCTCCCCAGGCCCATGGCCTTGGTGTGGATGGTGAGTGACTGGATTGGCTGGGGATAGGAGTGAGTCACAAAATTCCTACCCAGGTCTGGTAGAAATAAATGAGCCTTGTCACTCCACCTCACCGAAGGTCTTTCAGCTTGTCAGAGGACACACAGATTGGGAGCATAATGGCCACCAGGTCAAGAGGGAAATGAACTGGGAATACTCTTCCCTTCCCTCTTCCTTCCTCCCCAGAGCTCATCTTGCACAGGCAGAGGGGAAATGGCAGTGGGAAGGGGGACAAAATCAAAGCCTGTGGCCTCCCTGGCCTAGCTGTGACCTTCTTCCCCTCCCCCAGCCCAGCCAACAAAAGTCCAGTGTGCCTGGCTGTCACTATGGAGACGCCCGGCTTGCCTCTCTGCAGGGCACCAGGCCCAGTGCTTTGCTCTTCTGGAGTTTGCAGCCTGACCTGCAGGAGATGAGGCAGCCACTGTTCTGCTCTAGCTAGAGACCCCAAGGCCAGAGCCCACCAAAATGTCCTGCCACCCCCAGCTGGACCCAGCAGGCTGCTCTGGGAGGTCATGAAAAGTCCCCCAGAGTTGGTATGAGTTTATGAGATGGGAGCACCAGGGTGCTCAAGTGTCCGTTGCATAAGCATGTGCCTGCAGGGTGGCAGCCTGACTGCAAGTCTTCAGACTGGGAAAAGGGTCTGGTTACTAGCTCTCCTGCCCCTCCTGCTGGGAAACTGTGGGCTGGTGTTGGGAGAGCACAGGGCCTGACTGACAGCCTGCCTTGCATGCCAGGTGCTTGCGGGCCTTGCAGTGATGCTGAGCTCCTCCTAGCTGCGTGCACCAGTGACTTTGGTAAGTGGGCCTGCTGTGGGGCTTAGAGCTTTCCCCACACCCCTGCATGCCTACCTACTGTCCAATATGTTTCCTCACAGTGATCCATGGGACCATCCATGAGGTTGCTCATGACACAGAGGTGCAGGAGTCAATCATCACCGTGGCGGCCACCCGTGTCCTCCGCCAGACACTGCCACTGTTCCTGGAGGGGAACTTGGAGGGTCAGGGCCAGGTCTCTGTTCGTACCCCACTGCGCTGCGGTGTGCGTCCTGGCACAGGCTCTTTCCTCTTCATGGGTTGGAGTCTCTTTGGTGAAGCCTGGCTAGGCTGTGCTCCCCGCTTCCAGGAGTTCACTCGAGTCTATACAGCTGCCCAAAGTGCCCGCCTCAATCCATGTGAGGTAGTACTGGACTGAGGGATCTGGGAGCAAGCCCCAGTTGGATTTTCTCCTGGGGGCAGGTGCTGGGGAAGGGCATTGGGAAGATGGGTGGGAAGGGTGTGACCCAGATGGCATCTTAGTGTCTGTCCACTGCTAAGATGGTAGGATACTCAATAAGAACATGGCTCACACCAGCCACCGCAGTCTTGGTCTTCTATGATATGCTCATCTCTGGACCTGCCTCGCTTCACTTCTTTCCTCTGCTGCCCTCCCTGCTGCTGTCTGTCCTGCAGCCCTAGCTGACCAGTGGTCTCCTGTTTGTTTCCAACTCCAGGGTGCTGCTGGGGCTCAGAGCACAGGAAAGGTGCTGTAATTCCCAAGGACAGAAATGATCAGGGTCTCTTAGGTGGTCTGGGGGCAGGGGCAGGCAGGCAGGCAGGCACCACTTCCAGCTCTGAACTGGGCCTGGTAAGGAGGAAGCCTGAGTCTGGCAGGGTACAGTCCCCTCAGTGGTGGTTGTGAGCCAGAGTCATCCTTGGCCTGGTCCCGCCCTTGGGAAAGAATGGGCCCCTCTGTCCAGCAGCCCCTGCCACATGGACGTGCTGAGCATTCAGACGTGGCAGGCGCCTGAAGGGTGTGGGGGTCTTCACCGCGGGATCCTGCTTGTCCATTTCCAGCGGGAGGGGTGCACAATAGGATCTCTGAGGACTGTTTCCCCGCCATTGGCCCCATTGTTTCTGTCCCTGCCTTATTCCTGGGCCTCTCTTGTATAAAGGGCTGTGAGGCTGTATACAGACAAAGCCCCAGGCCAGGAGGCTGGAAGCCAGAGTGAGGTGTGTGCTAGAACTCTCTGACCCCAACTGAACAGATTCCTGTCATCTCCACCTCATGGATCCTGGGAAGGACCCTTGGCTCCAGTGCTGGGAATAGAGTCCCAGAAATGGTTTGCCATCCTTGTCTGCCCTCCTGTTCAGGCTTTTTATCCAATTTCCAGGCCCAGTGGACTCCTCATCTTTGAGTCAGGAAATAGGATGGGAGGACAGGCTGTGCAGGGACCAAAGACATGGTCCCTTGGTCCTGACTGAGCCAATGAAGATGCCTGGTAGGTGTCATAGCCTGTGTGGATACCAGTGGCTGCCCTGGAATAGGTGTTAGGTGGTTATCTTAAGCTGTATGTGTGTGGGAGGCATGCTTCTTTTACTGATTGCCTGCTTATCAGGGAGCTGATAAGGCTGAGAGCAGGAATCTCCAGTTCTTCCTGCCATCTGCCCCTGCGCTGGCTCTCTCCCGCTTCCTCTGTCTCCCCCACCTCCTAAACATGGGTGCTGAGAGCTCAGGCCCTCACCAGCTTGAAGGACAGGTGTCTCAGGACAGTAAGAAAGCATGTGTGTGTGCTGGAGGCAGGCTCTCTGCTCCACCATCCACTCTCTTCACTTGGAGCACTGTAACTGGGCCACTCCATCATACTGAGCTCAAGGCAGAGCTGCTTGGACACGCACCCATTTTTATCTTTGCTGCTCCTGGTATTCCAAGAACCCCTACCCTAGTATCCCCACAAGGATCAGAACAGAAGAGAATCCTGTGCTCTTCGCTTAGCTTTGCGGGGGGTGGGGAGGGTTAAGCCTTTCTCCAGACAAGTCTGTGAAGAAAGCTTTCCTACGGAGGCTATACAACACCCTCTCCTTTGGGACCTGTCCCGATTCTTTAGCCAGATCCCCACAGCCAGTTCTCGGACTCACTGCTTGTTACACAGCCTCTCTAGGACATAGTCGGGACCACCTCCTAGTCCACCTGTCCCCTAACACTGGGCAGTTGCCCTGTTCTCTACTCATCTGCTCTATGAGACTTGAGCCTCTTGCCCACACACCCTCCCAGAGAAGGCACTGGGCAGAAGTGGCTGTGACTACAGGGTCTCACAAGCTCCATGTGCTTCTGGGATGCTTAGGAGCAGAGTGCTTGGTGTGAATGCCAGAAGACTTTCAGGTGCTCTGGGTCCTGGGAATAATACCAAGAGCAGTAGAGACAAAATGGGTGTGTCCAAGCAACCCTGCCTAGACCTCAGTATGGGAGAGTGCCCAGCTACAGTCCCCCAAGAGAATGGATGGGTTGAGCTGGTGGAGCAGAGCCTGTCTCCAGCACACACATGCTTTCCTGTTGCCCTAGGACACCTGTCCTTCAGGATGGTGAGGCAGCACCAAAGTGCTGGTAAGAGTTAAGGCACTCAGCACCTGGGAGATGGGCATGTCTACTTTGGAAGTAGTCACCACCTGTTGTGGACAGCTTTCTCATTGCTGTGACATAAGCCCACCCCCAACAATAAGCATTCAGAACATATTCGTTTGTGGGGGACACCTGGATCAAATCATCACACCTTCTCTGCTGGGGATTTGGATTTGAGCCATGGATGCGATGTCTGAGGAGGACCAGGCTAGGGTGTGTGTGCAGTGTTTTATTTATTAAATGCCAGGTAAGGTGGTACACGCCTTTGATCACAGCACTTGGGAGGCTGAGGTAATCCACTGTGTGTACAAGGCCAGCCTGGTACTACAGAGCGAGTTCCAGGTCAGCCTGAGCTAGAATGAGACCCTATCTCGAAAAACAAAGTATTAGAGATGTTGGACAGGTCAGGGCCCCCTGTTACTTCAAATGTTCCCCAGACACATGTGACACTTTTTGCATCAGACTTTACATGGGTACTGGGAAATCAGACCCAGGTCACCAGGCTTGGAGAGCAAGTAAGTGCCTTTAACCGCTGATCCATCTCTGCCAGCCCCATGGTTAAATTTGTGCTTTGTTTTTGCAATACTCTGGGGATAAGCAAGCACTCCACCACTGAGCCATACTTCTGCTGACATTCATGGACATTTGGGTAGTCTGGACCCATCAACCTAACTCAAGGCTCTAGTGGCTTCCGCCCAGGGCTCTACAAGGAACCCCTCAACCAGGAGACGGATCTCCCAGGACTCCTGAACGGCCTCACACCCATGCTGGGCCAGCTGCCAGCACCCAGCCTCTCACACCCGGCCCCCTCCCACCACATTCACTAGAGCCCACGTCTGTATCTTGCAGGCTGTACCTTTGTAGAGTCCCTTCCCCTCCCCTCTCCATTTCTTCTAGTCCTGCCTTGTCCTCGCGGTGCGAAGGGCACTGTTCGTGGAACCGTTCCTGGGTTTTTGCCGTGTTTCCAGGGAGTCTTGGTCAGCGGAACCCCCAAGAGTGTATCTACCATAGAGGGATCCTGACTGTAACCTGGGATTGTGGCGTCGGGTGCTGTCCCGTCCCTAAGTGAGGCCCTTGAGGCCGGTCCTTCGGGCGCATCTCATCTCCTGCCCGAGGTGTTGCAGCCTATGAAAGCGGAGCCACGAAGCAGGTCCGCTACAGGGCAGACCCTGCCGAGGATCTGCGCCTGCGGGACCGGGGGGGCGGGGGACTGCTCCGGCCATCGCGACCAGGCGCCGCAACCCGGAACCCGCGAGAGGGGCCTGGGCCGGGCTAAGCGGAGACGAATGAATGACGGACCGGCCGCACGAGCCCGGCGCCACTTCCGGTGTCTGTCCGCAGTCTCTGTCCTGAAATCTACGGTCGCTGCCGTGGCCTTAGTAGGCACGGGGCGGACCGGGCACGGCGCAAGCCAGGGACAGCGGCCTCCTGTAGCTCCAGACAGAGGGGCCTTGGGCCGGACGACCCTGAATCGCTTGTTCCGTAGCCATGGAGCACGACGACACCGATGAGGCGATGACAGAACTGCGCGAGCGGCGGCTGAGCACGCTAGAGCTGCTGCAGGCGGCCGCGGGCTCGGGGCTGGTAGTCTACGCCGTGTGGGCGCTACTGTTGCAGCCAGGCTTCCGCCGCGTGCCATTGCGGCTTCAGGTACTGGTGGAGCCATGTCTGAGCGCGACCAATAACGGTGCAGAACGGGACTGGTGGGCGGGGCCTAGACGGCGCCGAACCAGTAATGGTGCGGCGTCTGGACTTGTGGGCGGACCATGGTGGAGGCGGGACCAATGATGGTGCAGTACCTGGGCTTGCGGGCGGGATCTCGTCTGGGGCGGGACCAGTGATGTTGCAATGCCTGGGTTTGTGGGCGGGACTAGTGATATTGCAGTGTCTGGGTTTGTGGGCGGGACCTTGGCTGGGGGCGTGGCATGAGGAAGATAGAACCAAAAATAGTGCGAGACCCGGCTTGATGGGTGGGGCCGAGGTGACTGGCTAGACGTGAAGAGGGCGGGGCAGGACTAATGGGGGCGGTGGGTGGAACCGAGGTTTGCTGGGCTGGCTAGGCTCTGCACGGCACCGGCAGGCGTGGGGTCTAGGGTTGCGGTTTCAGAGGGAAGCGGGGCAGTGGGTTGGTACCTACTTTGAGTGTGGTGCCATACTGTGCCCACCTAGTGGTTCATATGGGACTTTCGGGTGGACAGTGGACTCTAGCCTCAGCCCGTCGACCTCCTTGTCCAGGTGCCCTACATAGGTGCCAGCGCTCGGCAGGTTGAGCACGTGTTGTCGCTGCTACGAGGCCGCTCTGGGAAAATGGTGGATCTGGGCTCTGGCGACGGCAGGATCGTAAGGAGTGTGTCCGTCTTCTCTGTCCCTCCCGTGGGCGGCCCCTCTCCACATCCAGGTCCTACACTCTCAGCTCCCACAGGTGCTGGCGGCCCACCAGTGCGGCCTCCGCCCGGCTGTGGGCTATGAGCTGAACCCGTGGCTAGTGAGGCTGGCCCGACTGCACGCCTGGAGGGCTGGCTATTCCAGGAGCATCTGCTATTATCGGGAGGATCTCTGGAAGGTACCCAGGAAGCTCCCACGCCTTAGCTTCGAGCTTCTGGCTCGGGTGGGCTGCAGTGACCCCATGTCCTCCAGCCCTTACCCTGTTTCCACAGGTGAGCCTCAGGGACTGCTATAATGTGTCTGTGTTCCTGGCACCCAGTGTCGTAAGTCTAGTTTGTTGTTCCTCTGGGATGTTGGCTGCCCTGAGGCCTGGGATAGGTGCTGGGCAACTATGGGTTGGGTGTGGCAGCTGTGTCCTGCCTATTCCAGTGCCCTTCTCCCTCTTGCTTCCTCACACAGCTCCCACTGCTGGAGGACAAGCTTGGAGCAGAGCTGCCCTCAGGGGCCCGAGTGGTATCTGGACGCTTCCCCCTCCCTACATGGCAGCCTGTAGCAGTGGTGGGTGAGGGCGTAGACCGAGTCTGGGCCTATGATGTGTACCCTGGGGGGGTGCCCAGTTCTACCACTGCCCCTAGGACCCCTGTTTCACTGGCTGGCTGACTGGACACAATAAAGACTCTGTGAATCTCATTCTGACTTTGTTTTGTGGAGAGATGACTCCATGGAGTGGGGTATGCTGAGAACTCCATGCTGGCTGTGAAGGGGTCTGACCTCCGTTGGCTGGAACATCAGCTAGTGGCTGCGGGTCCTTGGGCGTCTGGGCTTCATGGGAGGCATGGCCTCCACTTTCCAGGGGTCCCCTGCATCCACCAGCTTTCTCAGCCTCAGGATTTCCTGCTTGTACCTGCTTGTAACGACCAGACAAGTCATCTGCATGGTCATGGGCTGTTTTCCCTTTCACTCAGATCAGCGTCCTGGGGTCATACCCAGCCCACCTGCCCAGGTGCTGGTTGACATACTCCTGCAGTTCAGAAACCTGCTGTTCAGCCATGGTGGCCCGGACTAGTAGCTGTGCCCGCTCTTGTTCCAGTGCTGCCTGGTGGGGGTGTAAGCCATGATCCAGGGCAGAGTGTTGGGAGAGGGGCCCCTGCCAGGCCTTGCCCACTACCTGAGTGCCTTGGGAGAAGTCTTGGAGTTTCTGCTGGATCTGTGCCCAGGATGCACTGTTCAGGACCCTGTGAGGGGAGGGCAGAGGGAGGGTGTAGTATCTCCTGAGTGAGTTTGGGATGGCCCTACCCAGAGCCTTGGGGCATCTGCATGGAGAGCCCCCTGACAGCTCAGACAGGGGTCCTGGTCCACCAGTTGTTTGGGAGGTGCTCCCTCCAGAGCCTGCCCATTGTATAGCTGGGAAAGTGGAGGCCCAGAGGCCACCAGGCAGTCAGCTCCTACCCCATATTCATCCCCATCGCCCAGGTCTTACCCATCTGGTGCTTAGTAAGGCAGCCCTTCACTCTTCCATGATGATTAGTGTCCCTCAAACAAACAGAGTGCCCAAGGCAGGAACTGACCACGTTGTTTACTGCAGTGACCAGAACCCAACCTAGCAGGGACTGCTGGCTGTGCAGCTAGCTTCATATTCTCTCCTCCTGACCCCCTGAGATTTCCCCCACACCCATAGGAGGGCACCATGGTGGCTGTGATGATCTCCCTTGGAGGCTTCACCAGATGCCTTCTCTGGACACAGGGGCAGGGGCTCATGCCTTGCCCTGCAAGTTACATGGTGGGAGCCCTGGCTGACTGCTCAGAGGCTGGGTTTTACTGAATTTGGGATGAGGCCTGGGCTAAGTCCTGGGGGTCTGGACTCCAAAGCAGTGGTGAGCAGTGTGGAGAGAGCACCTGGGCTACAGCCTCACCTTATCATCCTACAGATGGCTGAATAAGGTGGCCCAGTGCATGGATAGTAGTTTCAGGTTGGTGGCTGTTGCAAAAGTAGCCCTGGGGTACCACATGCCCTTTGGGGTTCTGCTTGTGTCTGAAGAAGTTCCTGCCACACACTAAGCCACACTCTGAGTCACAAGGGGCCATCCCATTGGCTCGGGCGGGGGGGGGGGGGCGACCCACCTGCAAGTAGATACTAGCAATTCCTGCCTCTGACTCAGATCTGCCAGGCGCTTGCGGTAGGAGCGGGCAGCTTGGGCCAGCTGCTGCTCACGGCTGCGGTGTGCTGCTCGGATGTCCTGCAGAGTGGCCTCCAGGAATGTCTGAAGGGCTGCCTGGTTTGTGCCACCAGCATATTCCTGGAGAAAGGGGAGAGGGCTGGGACCAGGTTGGGAGAGCCGGGTTGGGGGCACTGGGCAGAGCAGGGCTTGGTTGGGTGCAACCCTACAGCTGGCTTTACAGTGGGGCTGGACCACAAGGTCTCACTGTAGCTAAACTAGACATGCTCTTCAGTACTCAGGCCTCTGCCTGCCTGCAGGCGCTCACCACTGTCTCTTGAGCGCAGCGCTGCAGCCGCACAGCATACTCCTCGTTTAGCTTCTTCAGCCGCAGCTGCAGCTGAGCATTGTCTGCCTCAGCCTGGCGGAGCTGGCCCTGGCAGGTGGAAAGCACCTGAAGGTACACACGGCACCCTTACTGAGTTCCTGCGCGTCCCAGCCGCCGCATCTCAAAGCACAGAGAACAGCCTCACCATGGCTTGTGTAGCCAGTTGCTGCTCGGCTGCCCTGGCTTCCTCTCGAGCTCCCTGCAGCTGCTGGCCCAAGGCTGCTCTGTGGACATAGTGTGGGGTCGGTCAGCCTGGCCAGGTGAGGGAGTCCCTCAGTCCCTTGAGGGCTGCGCTGGCTGCTAGGCCCTGCTGGGCCCTCCTGGACCCAGGTGAGGCAGCCACTCACACTCGTGTCTCCAGCGCTCGCTGCCTGGTCCTGTGATGCTCCAACATCCACCTCGCTTCTCTCTGCAGCTGCTGCTGGCCTGCTGGCAGCTGTGGGGTACAGCCTCTAAGCTCTGGGATCCCCATCTCCACCCAGGCTAGTAGATCCCTGTGCTAAGTGTACACTCACGTCACTCCCCAGCTTCTGTTGCTCTGGCTCAGGGGGCAAGACGTCCCTTAGGCTGTACCTTCACAGAAAGGCAGGGAGGGCTGAGGAGTGGGGAGCAGGAGTGTACCTCACTGTGTCCCTGTGGAGGTTCCACTAGCCCTACCCTGCCCAGCTCCTGGTGCTCATGGTAACCTGGAGTCTGCCGTGGTTGGCACATGCAGGCCCCTGCGCTTCTCCACTGAACTTTTGTACTGGTGCCTGGCAGTACCCCCGGTGGGTCTCTGCTTGGACTCTGTTTTCCTGGCTGGCACCATCTCCATGCAGCTCCAGCTCCAGCACCCGGCTCTCCAGCTGAAAGACCTGTGGGCATTGAGAGTGACCAGGTGTATCTGTCTGCTGGGCCACCGGGAGAAGGCAAGTATTCGCCTGACCACGTGTGAGGACACACTACACAAGGAACAACGGCCCATAAATACCAAGTGTGTGTGGACTCCGAGCACCTGGATCTCTATGGTACTTACCCTACATGTGTGTCCTATGTATGTCACTGTGTACACATGGATTCACTCAGCTGCTTACCTCCCTCTTTAGCTCGAAGACTTCAGCCTCGTGCTGCTCACGCAGGCGGTGGGTTTCGATCTGAAGGTCAACTAGCTCCTTGGAGATCTGTGGGTAGCCGTGGAAAGAGACACTGCTTGTGGGAGCCCCGTGGGCTCTCTGCCAATGCCAGCACCCCCAGTCCCCACATCAACCTGCAGCCGCTGCTCCTCACTTAGTTCCAGGGCTGATGGAAGTTCTGTCTCCAGGCTGGTGGCCCAGGTTGGGTTTCCAGTAGCTCTTGGCAGCCAGTCCCCAGCTCCTGGAACAACCTGGGGATGCATGCTTAGGTGGGCCCCAGGCCTACTCTGTGGATCCCACTGTCATGAAGCCATCCCAACCCTGATCTTAGGCAGCTCCTTCCCTGGGCAGGATACTCAGGAATTGGGGAACTCTAAAAGGAAGGAAGGACTCAGATCCCAGGGTGCTAGCAGCGTCCCAGGAGGACTCACATCCATAGCTTGAAGGGGAGCCCCCAGTTTGGGGCCAGGAGCTGCTGCACATTCCATAGGGGACAGACCCTGTGTTGCCTTGTCCCCAGCTTGTCTGATAGTGGCCTGCTGGCTGGCTGTTGCTGGAAGTGGTGCCAGCGTTTCCAAGGTGTCTATTGATCTTAGGGACTCCTTGCCCTGCCCACAAGGGCAAGGCAGATGAGTGGTTGGGAAGTGGGAGAATTCTCAGCTCCTTCCATATATGGCATCCTCTCCTTCCTATGCCTGTCTCCTCTTCTGCAAAATGCAGAGCAGCACCCCCTTTATTCCTGACTGGCTGGAACTCTCAGTATGAATTGCAGCTGCATCCACTGCTGTCTTTACATAAGACACCCCACCCTATTGTGTGTATTCTTAACTCATTAGACACCTTCTATGTACCCTGGTGTTGGTCAAACTGAAATAGGCAGGCGAACAAGCTGGACACTCCCCACCCCACCATCAGCCTGAGATAAGGGGTGCAATCAAAAACAGGGGACCTGAAAACCTAGCTCAGCCTGGACACCAGTAGGATTTCCCAATGAAGGAGTGGGCACTACCTTTTCCTGTGTCCTCCAGTTGGCACATGTGCGGTGAGGGTGGGTGACAAGTAACAAGGCCATGAAGGGTCTGGGGTCCTGGTGAGGGTGAGGACCAGCTGAAGAAGGTGTGGTCTGCCAAAGGTGGAACCTGACTCCCAGGGGAAGATATGGTGACTTTGGGGGGCGGGATCTGAGGTAGGTGGGGCCATGGTCCTTGGGCTCTGGGGCAGAGGGACTACACAGTACTCCTTGAATTTTATAGGTAGGGGTTCTTCCTTTGCGTCCCCAATGAATGGAGCTGACCCACCTTGCTCAGTCCAGGAGAAAAGGGTCAGTAGGCTGGGGGAAGGGATCTTTTTTGGGTGGCTGAGGTTTGCGGTTAGGAAGGTCAAGGTCATCCTGGTGATGGAGAACAATTACATATACCTGGTTATCAAGGAGCACACTTGGATGTGCCCCCAGAGGGCGCCACCAAGGCACTCCTGGCCACTGGCTGGAGCAGATCTGACCCGTCTCTAAAATCATTTTGGTGTTTAGGATCCCTGCATTATCTTGGTGCTGCCCGGTTAGGGCTTTGTGCCTGTCGTCTTCCAGGCTCTCAGTAACATCTGCCAGGTATCTCCCATGTGGTGCTGCTCAGGGTCCTGGCGCCCTAGTATGGGATGGGACGGCCCTCCTGTGTTACTATAATTCTATCCCTCCAGCTGCTGGAGATCTAGGGCCACAGGGGATATCTCTGACCACCACCATGCTGACCACCCACCACCACTGCTGAGCACTATGGTGGAGTGTGGAAACACGGAGCTGGCACAGCAAGTCAGGCCTGGCAGTGAAGAGCGCATTTGTGCACTGACCTGCAGGTAGGTAGATGGGGAGGAGCTTCCAGTGAGCAGGCTCAGGCCCGTCCACCAGTGCTCACAGGTCCACTTACCCCTTGGTTGCAGTTTGGGGCCATCTGTCTGTGATGTCTTTTTTATTATTTTATTCTTATTTTTCTTTTAGTGATGCCTCTTGATGATGGGCTATACCGCTGGCCACATGAACTACTTCCTGTGGGAGGGCAAATGCCAGATGTGCCCTCTTCTCAGGTACACTGCAGCCTGGTGCTCCCCCATCCACAGTGCCCATCAACCAAGACATCTGACTCATTCTCCTTCCGGGTGATGTGCTTTAGCTTGGAAGGAACCGCCCCGCAGAAGTACCAGAGTCTAACCAAGACTCTTAGCACCCTGCTGACCCTGATGAAGAGCGGGCCTTGGTACTGGGCTTCCTTCTGACACTTCTTCCCATGGTTCTGTGCTCATCCCCTCCTTGCCCTGGAGCAGTACTGGGTGCCCACTGAGTACCCTCTTCCTGCAGATGTTCTGTGGCCATGAGCACAAACTGAGCAACCTTGAGTTTGCACAGAAAGTGAAGCCCTGTTGGTGTGACCACTCCTGGACCCATAATGGGAAGTCTGGGTGGGGGCAGGTGTCATTTTCCTGGGATTTGGTGTGTTGGGGGGATCTAGGTTAGGGACCATTGGGAGGGTGACTGGCCTTTGGTGAGCACAGCTGGTTGGGCCTGGATGCCTCACTTCAGAGCCCTCCATCACCTGTGTTAAGCTCCTTGTGGCTCTCAGAAGCCTACAACAAAGACCTGTGTTGTTGGCTGAAGAGACATGATGTGCCCATTGTGCCTTCAACATTGGGCAGTCTTCCTGAGGGTAGTGAGGATGGCTGTGTCTTGGCCTTCCTATGGGCAAGGCCTGAGCCATATCACTGGGCAGCCTCCAGGGGTTGTGTGCACTGCCAGCAGAGACTCCCTGCAGAGCAGGCTGAGGGCTGGCCTGGCAGGCTCAGGTCCTCCTTGGCAGTCATTTGAGTAGTTAGGAAGGTGTCTGGGGACCGTCTACGGGAGCGAATGTCCCTGGCCCCAGGGGAGGGAGTTCCTTAAGTGCCTTCCCACCATCTGCTGTCATGCTGGGCCCCACCCCCCATGGGCAGCTGGCCAGCATGTCTTCCTTTGCAGAGAGGAGCCCACGTGGGAGTTTCCAGACCAGGAGGCCTCAGCCCAGGTCCTGGAGGCACTCTGCTGGAAGGAGAGTCACCGCAGGCCCGAGCATGGGCTCTCTCGGCCCTGAGTGTACCCCAAAAGAAGTGAGCTTTGTGGGGAGCTTCTGACTTTAGGCTGACCGTGCCCCTTGGACTTGTAGAACTAGTAAGTGGTGACTTGCCTCTGCCGCTCTTTGGAGACAAGCAGGACTTCTTGGGGCCTCGTGGGCCCTGACACGTGGCTGTCTAGGGGCTCTGAGTGGCAAATAAAGTTCTGAAAGGCCTTAGTGCCGCTGGCACACAGTAGATGTTTCCAGAGGTGTCAACCTGTCTTTATTAGAAGTGAGCGTCAAGACTGGTGAGACCCACCTGTGGAGCTATGGCAAACAGAAGGCTCTGGGCCTGGCTGCAACAGCAAATACTTCTAGGGGACCTTGTGCCCCTTCCTGCCAGGCAGTCCCCACACAGGACAGGCCCAGGCCTGACCGCTCCCCTCTGACACTGTAGCTTCATGGGCCACCACCAGAAGTGGCCCGAATCTCTCATACTCGGGCCACCAGTCAGGACAGGGAAGGTGTCCAGGACCCTAGGCCAGTGGAAGAAGTCCCAGAACCTGAGCTTTGCTGTTGACATCCACATGGCCTTCCTTAACAGTCCTGCTGCTGGCCCCTGGGGCTCTTGCAGACACCGGAGCCTCCTACCACCTGATGCTGAGGCCCGAGCTGGCCTTCTCCACAGCATGGTACTGCGTGTGCAGCAGGCTGCTGGCCCGCTCTGAACCCTTGCCCTGCAACCACTGCTGGTACAGCTCCTGGACCCCAGGTGTGTCCTCAGGTGCCTGGGTCTTGACCATGCCATAGAGTCTCTCCACCTGTTGGAAGAGCTCCCTGCCATTTGCATCTGGTGCCTTGAGCTGGCCTCCACCATTTAAGCAACCTGTGGAATAGCAGAAAGTGGGTATTGAGAAGTTAAGGTTGGTCTCCTGACCTTTGGGAGTGGGGAGGGAACATGCCCCCTTCCTGCCCACCCAATTCTCTCTCACACTAGTGGCTGCCCTGACTGTCCCAGCAGATCCCACTGTGTGGTGCCAGGAGCTACCTGAAGGGCAAGCCATGACCTCCACATAATGGTAGGGACAGCGGCCTCGCTTCAGCTTCTGCACGAGGTTCTGGATGTTGCGGAAGCCATAGGCCACAGCAAAACGGAGCAGCACCTGGCCATTCCTCTCCAGGGTCACCTCCTGGAAGTCCTTGTTCCTGGGGACACAGACTGGGTTTGTGTGGCTACACAATGGCAGGCATGCCCACTCCCACCTGGCGGCCAGGCTGTTCTGTCTTGTTCTGCTCTGAGGCAGGAGAGGGCAACACCTCACCCTACCCTAGACCTCCTTAGCAAGGGAACTGCTTCCCCAAGGGCAGCTGTGAGGCACAGCAAGAGGGGCTGAAGCCCCAGCCTCTGGAACTTCAGCACACAGCCATGCCAGGTACCTGCTGACCTGTGTGCACTTGTTTCTGGCTGAGAGTCTCTGCTGATGGGAAGACTGAGGCAAGTGCTCTGCTCTGTTTATTCATAGAATGAGGAGAGCCCCACTCACACCCAGGGCTCCAGGGTCCTCCCCCAAGTCCACCTCAATATTCTCCCTACCCGCTGCTCCAGCCCACCCTGCTGACCTCAGGGGTCGATACGTGACTTCATCCACATGGATTCCAAAGAGCTCTTGGGCTGCATGCCGGAACACATGCTCCAGGTAGCCCCCCGAACCCCCTCCCTGATGGCTGGTGGGCTCCGCAGCAGACAAACTGCTGGACCTGGGGGAGGGGCAGGTCAGTGCAGGAGGTAGGGGCTCAGGACAGCCAGGGTTTCTTACAGTCACAGACATCAAGTACAATCTTGTGGCGGCCGTGGGGCCCAGGTTTATCTGAGACACAGGTGTCAGCACTGTGTCTTGGGGAGTTCAAATGGCCACTAGACCAGGCCCATCGCTCACACTGTAAATTCAGCTGCTCCTGTGTGCCAGCCAGGCTGTGGGGATGCCTGGAGTCAGAAGCAGCCTGGGTGGGGAAGAGGGAACAGGACATTGCCCCACCCAACAGGTAAGCATCTGAGCCCAAATGCAGGTTCTCAATCCCCACCACTGACTCACAGGCCATCCAGGGGTGCTGACTCCAGCTCTGAGAGTGAGGCCCCTTCTTCCTCCAGCAGCTTGAAGACTTCCCCTGCAGTGGAAAACAGCATACATTCTAGCCAGTCTCAGAGTGCCATGCTGTCTGCATCCCTGGTGGCTTGCAATCTGGCCCTAGGGGGCCCCACACATCCACCCTGGCTTGTAGCAGGATAGTGGGTCCAGCTGGCCTCCGAAGACCCTTGGGAGGGCCATCTCACCCTGCTTGGGGGCAGTGTAAAGGGAACCCGGGCCACTGTGCTGATTCAGGGCAGGTTCATCGGCTCTTAGGCAGTTGATTTTCCTGTCTCCTAAGTGGGCTAACGGTGTGAGCCATAGGGACTTGTAGTTGAGACGCTGACCCCATCTCAGACTCACTTTGGAGCCAGCAAGAAGGTACTACTGACCACAGAATCCTAGGGGGCACAGAGGGAAGCCCCTTCCATCTGGAGGCCCAAGAATCCAGCTCCAGTGGAGCCCAGTGGGCAGGGTTTTGTGCACACCTGTCGTGAGGACACAGTCCACATCACGAGTCTGGTACTCCTGGTTGAAGAAGTCGGGTCTGGATGCTTCTAGCTTTTTGTCATAGCAGGGCATCACTGTTACGTGGTAGACCTTGTCAGGGGTCAGGTGCTACAGAGATAATATGGCAGCTTGAGTCCCACCTGAGCCTAGCTCGGAGTAGCTTTGCTGTAAAAAGTGAGGCAGGGGGCTGAAGAGATGGCTCAGTGATTAAGGTGTTTGCCTGCAAAGCAGAAGGACCAGAGTTCGATTCCCCAGTGCCCACATAAAGCCTGATACACAAGTCAAATAAACAAAAAAATATATAAAAAAAAGTGAGGCAGGAGGTGGTTGCCAGTGTGTGACTAGGGCTGTGCATCATCTCTTGAGGATTCTGTGGATGTGCTGGTGACACTGGAGGTCCCAGCCACAGAGTCTATGACCCTAACAACCAGATGCAGCAGAGGAGACTGGCCCTCACTGCCTTTTTAGGGAAGGCTTGAGGAAACGTGGCTGTGGGCACGCACAGGGAACACAAGCATGGTGATGGCAGTGCCTAAGGCTCTGAGTACTGCATGAGCTGGATCCCTCCCCACCCCTTGCCCACAGGGTGACTTCAGGCTCAGTCCAGGGGCTCACTGGAAATGACCTCAGGCGGGAGCTGCATTGGGTGTCCTTGTTTACCCACCAGTCCATGGGAGGCCCTGGAGACTCCTGCTCCCTAAACTTGGGGCCTGACTACCTCTAGGCAAGTGACAAATGCCTATCAAAACTGATTCCTCTGGTGACTGGCAAAAGGTACTGTCTAAGCAGTAGCAGGCCAGATGAACAGGAGTGATAATGAGGCCAAGCTTGCTCCGATGGCAGCTACCATCACGCTTGGTGCCCTGGCCACAGGTGAGGGCTCAGTGACTGGCCAGTAGGCCACCTCTGGCTCCAGGCTCACAGCCAGCTACTTCCCAGCATGCTGCATGGGGATGGCTCAATACTGTTACCTGCTGCTGGGCGAAGAAGTCTTTGACCAGGGAGCCCATGACTTGCTGTGGGGACCGGGCTGTGCTGATGTAGGGGAGGATGAAGCTGCCGTGCGTCTTCTCAGCATAGCAGATCCAGCCTGAGTCAATAGGAACAAATGGGTCTTGGGGGGGGCGTGGTGCGCGCAGGGCATGCCTGGGGGTGGCTCACAAACAGCCGCTCTCTGCTTGACAGTGACATGACATTCTGGGGGTGGATTGACTCACAGGAAATTACAGTGGCATTAAGCCTTCTCCCGTCATCATCATCACGAGGAGTGCTGGCAGCCACTGATTACCAATGGGAACTGGTGGCTGCAGGTGACCTCCAGACCTCAGGTATCTCCTCAGTGCCAACATCTTTAGACTGCTCCGTGCCCCTCCCACCACCATCATTCCCACTTTCCATGTCAAGCTGTTGGGATCATGTCAAGTCCTAACTTCACTTGAACTTGAATCTCACACCACCCACGCATCACACACCTGGGCAGGCGGAAGCCAGCATGGGCAAAGCCTCTCTGGAGTTAGCCTCTTCTTGGATTCGGAATCGCTGCACAAACTCTTGCTGGCTCTCTAGGAGGCTGAAGTTCCTTGAGAAGGTGATATCAAAGACAAAGTGCACCCCTGGAAGGTGACAGACAGTGAACATATGCCTTAGTCCCAACCACTGCAGAAACCAGCATCAGCACACCTTCTTCCTGATCAGGCCACTGTGAGGCAGTGCTGCCAAGCACAGGGCTCCACCCCAGCAAATGATCAAGCTGCTCAGGGCTCTGCTGCATGGCACTACAGTGTGGCATTTCTTCCTTTTTTCCCCCCGAGGTAGGGTCTCATTCACTATGTAGTCTCAGGCCAGCTTCAAACTCACAGAAATCTTCTTACCTTGGCCTCCTGAGTGCTGGGATTAAAGATGTGTGCCACTGTGCTCAGCTAATATTTCTTTTATTTTTAAAAATAATTTTTATTACTTTGCAAGCAGAGACACAGAGAGAGAATGGGTGCACCAGGGCCTCCAGCCACTGCAAACAGACTCCAGATACATGTGCCATTTTGTGCATCTAGCTTTGTACGTGGATACCAGAGAAATGAACTTGGGTTGTTAGGCTCTATAGTCAAGTGCCTTAATGGCTGAGCTGTCTTCCAGCCCTAGCATTTCTTTAAAAAAAATATTTTTAGGGAAGCCAGCTCTCTGAGGTCAGGGAACCTTCCACCAGGAATCCAGTTCTCTGAGGAAGGCTGTAAGAACAATGGACAACATAATTCCACAAACAAGACCATCGATGATAGCTGACTCCCTGGCAGGAGATGAACCACCATAGCACATCAGCCAGGGCCCAGGTGAAACCACAGGAGATGAGCAAGAGTGCTGCTTCCACAGTGAGCCCGACAACCTGCGCCAGGGTGGATACTCAAAACATTCCAAAGCAGAAATCTAGAAACTGTTAAGAGCTCAACACTAAAGCAGTCTTAAAACTCACCCACCATGGCTCAGGGAACTTTGCAGAAGAGGGGGAGGAAAGATTGTAAGAGCCATGGTGGGGGGAGTATCCAGAGGCACTACCCCCCCACACTGTCTACTGCTTGCACAAGTCATCACCGTCCATCCCATGGAGCATTCCAGCAATCCCACTGAGGACGGTCCTCACTGGAATGGGGGCAGGGAGGAGGGAAACAGTGGTTCCAACATGGGATTTTTGCAATTTCTACTTAATAGGTATAAGTCATTCTCTCTCTCTCTCTCTGTCTCTCTCTCTCTCTCTCTCTCTCTCTCTCTCGCACGCGCGCACACACACACACACACACACACACACACACACACACACACACACACCTCTAATCTCTAGCTCTGCCTGCCTGCAAATAAATAAATAATATTAAATATTTTTAGCCAGGCGTGGTGGCTCTTGCCTGTAATCACAGCACTTTGGAGGCCAAGGTAAGAGAATCGCTGTGAGTTTGAGACCAGCCTGAGACTACATCGTGAATTCCAGGTCAGCCTGAGCTAGAGAGAGACCCTACTCAAAAACAAAACAAAACAATTTTACTTATTTGTGAGCAGAGAGAGAGAAAAAAGTTGTATGTGCATGCCAGGGCCTCTGCAAACAAACTCCAGACTCATGTGCCACTTTGTTGCATCTGGTTTTGCATGAGTTGCTGGAGAATTGAACCTCGGACCAGGAGGCTTTGCAAGCAAGCACCTTTAACTCTGAACCGTTGTGGTACTCTGCTAATGAGGCATGGAGGATGTAGGGTTTTGCTGAGTCTGGCAGGCTTCTGGGACAGTCTCCTTCTGATAAGGAAGTTGAGGCAAAGTC
>PVHP010034256.1:0-19131 GCA_004024765.1 Zapus hudsonius
ACCACCACACCCAGTCTAATTTATTTATTTTGAAACAGGGTCCCACTAAATTGTCCAGGCTGTCCCTAACCTCACTATGAAGCACAGATAGACCCTGAACTTGTCGTGCTCCTGACTCAACCTCTCCAGTAGATGGATTATAAGCATGACATCCAACAAGAATTTTCTAATCTAAAGAACTTGGACCAAGGCATGCCCCTGAGTTCAGACATCAGAGGGAATCTGGCTACGGCTTTACTAGGAGTCATGTCTTTAAAAACCCATGAGCAAACTAGAGTGGTCGAGCCAATAGCTACACCATTTCTGGGAAAAGCCAGCTGACATGCCTTTCCTTTACATGAACAGAATCTGAGTCACCGGATCCCTTCGGATGCACAGAAGTGAAGAGCCTTCCTTGCATAGTCAAATGCAGGCTGCCAGATCCCAGGGGTTCTTGGCCTGAGTCTGGAGACAGCTGGCTTACTCACATTTCAGGATGCCTGGTTCCAAAGTAGTCTTAGAAGCCTATGGAAGAAAGGAGGGTTCGTTCATACTTCAGATTCTAACCTCCAACGATTGAATTGCTAGGGCTTGGTCATGATGTGTCACTGGGATGCTATCCTACACTCAGATCAGACACTTTGGGACATTGGGTACTGGAGAATGCTGAGGAGTGGGCAGGAAACCGTGGGATGAGGTGGGAGCCGTATTGGATGTAAGCATAAGGTAACTGTCAGTCATGTCCTACCCTGAAAGCAAGCGTCCATGAGTTATATTGCAGGAAGCCAGAACAGGGCCCTGAGCTGAGCCAATAGTTCCACTCAGCCTCACAATGCCAGCTAGGTGAGCCAAGTCTCCAGGCATCAGGGAAGAAGGCCATCGCTGTGTAACAAGTGAGATACGGAGAAATTTATGTAGAGTCATTGTTTTACTACTCTGATCTATCAGCGAAAACAAAGGACAGATAATTCTTTTTCTTTCCAGGAAAAACAGCCAGAGCTTTGTTTTCCCAGAGGCTGGTGCCCTGACCCTGGGTGGGGAATTTCCAGCTCTTTGTGAATCAGGCCCACCTGGGGAAATTAAGGTGGCTTCCAAAAAGGGAAGGGGGTAGAAGTTTCTGCCTTGTGAGTAAGAGCATGTCAAGGCCTGATGGAGGCGGTTGGATCCTGGGAACTTGGGAAACAAGAGGGCTTTGGTGTGGAGTTCTCCACATGACCTGTCACCAACATTTTAGTGTCTCAGCCATATGGCCAGATGAGGGATGGCTGGGAGTGCCTGTGGATGCTACTGCTATGGCTTCCAGAGGCAGGTTCAAGGTCCTTTCAGGAAGCCTGGGATGTGGAGAGGAACCCAGCACCTGGGGCAGGAGACCTCAAGAGAAAGCAGAAGCACGTGGTGGGGCTTCAAAGATTAGAAACACCACTTGACAAAAGTGACTCAGGTTGACAATAAGCTGCCCATTGAGTTGACCTTGAGCTTGCCCAAGGTCAAGACATATAAACTTATATGGCCTCTGATTTCTTTTCATAGGCACAGCTCCCTGCATCCTACACCACTGAATGACTACCCAACACCCAAAGATTTCCAGTTCACAAGTCCCTCTCTTCTCTGCCTGGGCCAGGGTGTCGGCTGTCCAGCTTGCACCACTGTGGAGATAAATCCATCACGTGTGTGCCAGGGTAAGAAGTGCTATGGATTGGTTAAGTCCAACGTGCTTGAAAGAAATGCTATGTAAGCTTTCACATTTCAAGGAAGAAGGTTCTATTCCTCTCTTGGTCAGACTGCAAAACCAGCAGCTGTGCAGTGACCTGCAGGGTCAGTTTGCTGCTCTACCAGAAGCTCTGTCATGCTGTGTTGGTATCAAATCACACCTTTGAGACAACCAAGGACTCTGACATGGCTGGATATGACCTGGCTTTCTGAGTTCAGCCCCCTTTCTGGGTCACGTCTTCAATAAAGACAACACTGCCATGCCCAGCCTGTCACTGCCTTCTTGCCAGCATTCAGCCAGCATGGTCAGTGTCCTGTGATGGGAGCTTCTGGGGGCGGGAAACCTGTGGCTTCTTTGCCTTCCTTAGACCCCATTGTTCTCCCCAAATCTCTCTTTGCCCTGTTTCTTTTCTTTTCTTTTTTTTCAAGGTCGGGTCTCACTCTAGACCAGGCTGACCTGGAATTCACTATGTAGTCTCAGGCTGGCCTTGAACTCACAGCGATCCTCCTACCTCTGTCTCCCAAGTACTAAGATTAATGGTGTGCCCCACCACACCTGGTTCTCTTTGCCCCATTTCTTTTTTTTTTAATATTTTATTTATTCATTTTCAAGCAGAGAGATAGAGAGAGAGAGAGAGAGAGCGCACACCAGGGCCACCACCTTGTGGGTCTGGCTTATGTGGGTACTGGGGAATTGAACCCAGGGCCTTAGGCACTGGAGGCAAGTGCCTTAACCGCTGAGCCATCTCTCCAGCCCTCTTTGCCCCATTTCTAAGGTAGCTTCATTCACCCACAGGTCTCCATTAGTAAGCTCCTAGGTGTTCTTCAAGCTTTAGCTTAAATACACATTGTCTAGCAATCCTCCTCAAGATCTAGGCAGAAGTTCTGTTTGATACTCTATACTTGACTCATTGTTTCATCTGATTATAGATTATCATTAATTTCTTTTTAAAATTATTTTCTTTGCACATGTGTATGGGCACACACAGCAGGGTCTCTTGCCACTGCAAAAGAACATCAGACACATGGGCCACTTTTTGCCTCAAGCTTTACATGGGTTCTGGGGAACTGAGCCTGGGCCAGGAGGCTTTGCAGTCAAGCGCTTTTAACCATTGAGCCATTTCCCCATTCCTATAATTAATTTCTTACAGTCTTTTATTACTTAGTGGAATGGAAATCCCCAAAGGAACTATATTTGTTAATCCCCTAAGCCTTGTATAAATATGGGTGTACTGAGTATTTTTACTGTCATTTACAAATTCACTTAAAAGGGGAATAATGTGCAAATGGAAAGCCTAAACTAAGGAAATATATGATTTTAACCTATTTACAAATTTTTTACTTATTTATTTGCAAGCAGAGAGAAGAGAGAGAGAGAGAGAGAGAGAGAGAGAGAGAGAGAGAGAGAGAGAGAGAGAGAGAGAGAGACTGGGAGCACCAAGGCCTCCAGCCACTGCAAATGAACTCCAGGTGCATGTGCCATTTTGTGCATCTGGCTTTATGTGAGTGCTGGGGACTCAATGGAAGGCTTTGCAAGCAAGCGCCCTTAACCTCTGAGATATCTCTCCAGCCCATTTATTTATTTATTTAGTTAGTTAGTTTTTCAAGGTAGGGTCTCACTCTAGCCCATGCTGACCTGGAATTCACTGTGTAGTCTCAGGCTGGCCTTGAACTCATGGTGATCCTCCTTACCTCTGCCTCCCTCCCGAGTGCTGGGATTAAAGGTGTGCACCACCATGCCTGGCTCTTTTTTGTTTATTTTTATTAGCATGTATTCATTGACATAGTACTAGGTTTCAAAAGTATATAATGTACTTTGTATATAATATATGAAGTATATAATGCATTGTCCAAATATCTATTTTTTAATGTGTGTGCATCTTCATGTGAGTGCCTGTCACAACCTCAGGTGTTGTTTCTCAAGAATGCCATCCACCTCTGAGACAGGCTAAACTAGCTAGCCAGCAAACCCCAGGGATCCACCTAGGTCCACCTCCCCAGTGCTGGAATTACAGGTGTACATGTTTTAATTGAGAATTTTAATACTCGTATATCTGTAATTTGATTGTATTGCTGTCTTTTGTCCCACCCTCATCCCCAGCATTTTTATGTGAATTCGGAAGATGGAATTTGGGTTCTCATGCTTGTAAAACAAGAATTTTCCCAACTGAGCTATCTTTCCTGACCCCAAACATCTGGTTTTCAAGAGATCATAAGCTATCCAAGTAAAAATTAAGGTGAACGTGCATATGGAAAGCTTTTTAAATGGTGATTACATATATCATAAAATTGAACAATTCTAAGTGTACAGGCTCCGTAACATAAATCCCAACACATTGTTGCACAACCATCACCACCATCTCCACAACGTTTTCTTCATCCCCATGGAAAGGCTCATTTGCTCATCTCCTAGCCCTTTGTACCAGCCTACCACACAATGTTCTGTCCTTGGGCAGCTCATCTACGTGGAGTTATACAGTATTTGTCCTTTTACAGTGCGCTTATTTCACTTAGCATAACATACATAGCCTTTGAGGATCACCCATAGATCATAGCATGCATGAAACTTCATTCTTGTTTAAGGCTAATGAATATAATCCATTGTGTGTTTATACCATATTTGGCTTATGCATTCATCTCTAAGTAGTCACGAACCGGGCATGGTGGTGCACACCTTTAATCCCAGCACTCGGGAGGCAGAGGTAGGAGGATTGCCATGAGTTCGAGGCCACCCTGAGACGACATGGTGAATTCCAGGTCAGCCTGGGCTAGAGCGAGACCCTACCTCAAAAAACAAAAATAATAATAAATAAATAAATAAATAGATAGTCACTTCCACCTCTTGGTCATGGAATAATGCTGCAAATGAACATAGGTGTACAAATTCCTACTTTCGCCTCTTTCAGATTCATGCTCAGTAGAATAGCTGGACCATATAGTAATTTTTATGTTTAAATTTTGCAAGAACCTCCATGCTATAGTTCATGGTGAACGGTTCCATTCTACGGTCCCACCAGCAGGGCAGAAATATTCTTTCTCCATATTCTCATGTCACAGTGGAGCTGTTAGAAGTGTTAGGAGGTGTTGCTGAGTGCAAGGTCACTGGGCCATTGGGGACGTTGCTCTAGAAGACATTAAAGAAGTTCTGTAAGGATCCTGCTTAGTTTTCATGAGAAGGTTGTTACAAAGGAGAAAGGTTGAGTCCTGCCTGCTCTCTGACTTCTGGCCACAGACCATAATCTCCCCCTCTTCATGAGCTTGCACCACAGTACCACCCACCCAGATGTTCCATTACCAAAGGGACCTTTACCAGAAGCCCAACGAATAGGGCTGCCTGATCTTGGGCACCAGCAAAATAAACATCTTGTCTTCATAAAATACCCACCCTCATGTATGTTTGTTATGGAAACAGAAAAATCTATTAATATACTTACTAACACTTGTTTCCTGTTTTAATTATAGCCTGCCTAGTGAGTATGATATGATACCTCACTGTGTTTTGATTTAATTTCCTTAATGATTTTTTTATTATGATATGCTTGGTTTTTTTATTGTCCATAATGAGTTACATTATTTAATGGGCAAACAATGGGTTGTTACCCCCCAGTTCCCCAATGCCCCTCTTCCCCATCCCCAATCGGCTGGGTATCCTCCTCCATGGGCCTTCTGGATCAGTCCTTGGGGCAGGGGACCATGGATAGCCTAGAAATCAGCCCGGTTCTGCCGGCCCTAGTATGTTGTTACTGAGGGGGGCCATGTCTCTGGATATTCTCCCCCTCCAAGGCTCTCACAATCTTCCCCCCGCCTTCTGCTCAGTTCCCTGAGTCGTGGTGGGTGTTGCTTTACTGTTGAGAATTTAGGGGTCTTTGTACTTCTGCTTTGGGTTGTGTCGAAAATCTTTGTTGTCTGTCTCACTGGCTTATCCTGTGTTGGCTGAATGGCTGTGGCTATGAGTCCCTTGTTCATCCCATCATTCTCTGTGGGGTTCCATGTGGACCCATGGTAAGTCTGGGGTGGCTCATCTCTTGTCAGGATGTCAGCTATTGGCCTGCAGTTCATTGGTAGTGTTGGATGGGCCACAGCTCTCCTGCTGCATTCTGAAATATACAAACAGAATCTCCATCGGAGAGTGAGATCAGTATAGGTTAACTGAGACACACATTTCTGAATTAGCTAGATTCTATTTTTAGTAGCCTCTCCACCATTTGCTTGCATAGTGCATCTCTCCTTGGGGGCCCAAGAGTCCAGCTCCCAATGCATATCGCCCTAAGTCCCTGGTTCTAGTTAAGGGCTCCCCTCACTAAGTGGATTATTTGACCGAATTTAAAAGCTGTTGATTGCCTCCCCCAGGCTTTGGCTCCTCCATTGCACAAGTGCTCCTTTCTTGATTCGCTGTTCTCTCCCAGTAGGAAGTGTGGTCAGCCTACTCCTTGCAGCAGACTGTGTTTCATGCCAGTGGTCTCAGTTTACTCCAGTTGTCGTTGACCAGCTTCCCCTGGCAGCTTATGTAGTGCCTTCCAGCACTGCACTAACTGCCATCTGGGGGCTGGTTACCATTCTGGACCTCACAGGGTCTCTCATGCTGATAGATGGTTTTCTGTGGTTTCTTCAGCAACAGGATCTTGCCTCAGGCTTGGGCTGGGTATTCAAGAGCTTTGACAGAATCTTAAAGAGAACCCTTTAAATAAATTACCTAGAGATAACTCCTGCTGATGTGCTGGGATAACCTTCCAGTCTTTTTCCTCACGTGAATGAATTTTTCTGGGAAAATTTGTCTTAGTAGCAACTCCCTACCCAACTCTGTCCCAAGAAGCAACTTTTTCTTATCCAGTGAGTTCTTTGCTAAGACTCCTTAGGGGTAAGCTAAAGGGAAAAAATATCCTTGCCATGTGGTTTGCTATCAGGTTTTCTTTTGCAGAGTGAGCAAAAGTCTCAGAGCCCAGTTGCTCAGGCAGTGAGATTTTTAGGAGCTGTTGATGTTGGAAGGGAAACACTTGGCCAGAGAAGAGGAACAGGTGAGGTATGGTTGCTGGCAGGGGAAGAGTGCTCTGGAGGAGAGAACAGATGTCCATAGGAGAATGAGATTACATTTCTGCACTCACATAAGACCGTCGGTAAATCTTTACTGCTCCCTAGTCCATGAAGTGGTGTGCTGGAAATGTGGCGAATGTGCCAGAAGAGACTTGGGAGCTAGAACAAAGGGTTAGCACAGGACTGGAACAGAATGCGCTAGAACTTAAGCACGTAGGCGCGTGGGCCTTCACAAGGCTTGAGCTGGCACTAGCCACTCCGTTCCATTAGTGCTGTCCCATGTCCTCTAAAGCATCCTCTCTGCAGCCAGGAGTTTGATGAGTTACCAAAATTCTACCTTCTTCTTGGGCTGCTTTAGCCTGACCATATGAGTTTTAGCCACGGGAAAATGGATTGGTGTGTACCATTTCCAGATCAAGGTTTGTAAGAAGTCGGGGTGCCCTCTCATCCTCCCTGTTCCCTGCCAGCTTGCTAGGGTCACAACAGAGCCCAAGGGACTGGGTCTTCTTGTGTCTCTCAGGCTGTCTTCAAACCCTTGCATAGTAGGCATGTGCCACCACGCCTAGCACTCAAAGCCTGGGTTTCTGAAAAAAACAATGGAGCCACATGGAAGAGAGCCATCTGCTGACCAGGATCCCTTGCTTCAGATGACATGCAGAAGTTTCTATGGTTACAGCAGTCTGGTCTGCCCTAGTTAATACACCATCAGTGGATGTGATTGAATTGCCCAATTTGCTATTGTTATTTAGACTGACTAGCTATATTTGAAGGTATATTGCATATTTAGCTTATCTGCACAGTAGTAGGTCCATTAGATAAGTGCTTAGCTGTAAATAGCAAAACACTCAGTTGAAACGCATGAACAAGAACAGATTCACTGGCTAAGTACTGGCGAGTACAACGGACTCCATACCATGGGATATATGTTTTCTGTGATCAACCAGATAGTTCAATACTTTGTGTTGATTGTCTCATTCCTGAACCCAAGTCTAGGACTTCAAGGGCTGGGTGATCCACTATGGCCTAGACCACTTGGTGCTAGTGGACGATAAGCCTAGTCTCATACAAACTGCATGGCTGCTAACAAAGGTGCTCACTTCTGTAGAGGGAAAGATAGGGTGGGTCACTTCTGCAGAGGGACAGAGAGGGTGGGTCACTTCTGCAGAGGGACAGAGAGGGTGGGTCACTTCATAGAGAAGCAGAGAGGGTGGATTGCCAGATGTACTAAGGAGAATGTCCCTTGATCTCAGCTTTCTTGAAATAGAAAAAAAGTTCTTTTGGAAATGCTAAAGAAAAATGAAGTCATTTCCCTCTTACATACATGGATTAAAGATGTCTTTGGGAAAAATTACTTTCTGGGAAAGTGACAAAGGATTAAAGCTGTGAATGGGGTAAATGACTTGAAGGCCAGGACACAGATGCAACAACCTGAGGAAAATTAAAGGACTTGAAAACTAAGTTTAGAAGATTTCAGGAATGATATTTTATAAGTAGCACTTCCCTAGGAAGAAGGTTCAAAACCAAATAAGAGAGAAGGTATCTAGTGCTGCCAGACAGGAAAATCTAAGTGCAAGTTTGTTTCTCAGGCCATCTGTCACCTCGGTGTTAATAAAATCCCTTGCACACTCACATGTCAGCAAGCTGTGAGGCAAGGTGTGGTCTCTGCACCAAGTTGAAACTGGACATGCTGCTCTCAGCTCTTCCAAACAGTATCGAGTTATTTTTCCAGACACCATGAATATGCTAGCTTTTAAAAAAGAGATGGTTGGGCTGGAGAGATGGCTCAGCGGTTAAGGCACTTGCCTCCAGTGCCTAAGGTCCCAGGTTCAATTCCCCAGTACCCACATATGCCAGACCCACAAGGTGGTGGCCCTGGTGCGCTCTCTCTCTCTCTCTCTCTCTCTCTCTCTCTCTCTCTCTCTCTCTCTCTGTATCTCTCTGCTTGAAAATGAATAAATAAAATATAAAAAATATTTTAAAAAAAGAGATGGTTAAGTGAATGTCTTTCTCCTTAGATTGTATCACTATTTTCCTTTATGATTAAGAATTAGATTTTACTTGTGGGTTCAGAATATTCTCAATTGTCTGAATGCATACAAAAATAATGTCTTTTAACACAGATGCTCTTTGACTGACTTATGGTCCCTGCCTGTAAAATCTGCACAAACAAAAGCAATGTGAAGAGATCTTCTATAAGATTAAGCTCAAATGGCAAGGCAGGCGTTGAATTTAAAATTCATTGGCAATACCACCCACAACATAGTCTAATTCACCTTTCCTACTTCATGTGGAGGGAACAGAAGCTTGGGACCTGCTCTGTGTGGTTTTGTCCTCCTCCCCCTCCCCCCCACAACCCTCAGTGTCCAGATTGACGTTCACCTCCCCAGTGAGAACTTCCTGGACTTTCCCAGTCCTTATCTCCACCTTCCTGGCACCCACTGGAAGGAAGGGGAGAACAGGAGTCAGAGTGCAGTCAACGCAGATTTCAGTGGGCTGCCTATGTTACCAGAGGTGGGCTCCCCATGCATTCGGAGCCTCAGTTTCCTCCTCTGGAAAATAAGACTAATGAGTACCTGTGAGAACAAAATGAGATAATGGAATGCCTCTCAGTGCCTGCCCCCATGTGCTCAATTAATATTAGCTATTACTAATATTCATAGAGCCCTCCCAGAACAGCTTAATATTGGATAAGTAGTCCGACTGGACTGTGCACCTCCATCCTTCTTATATTGAACTGAAAGGATTAAAAATGCTATTCAAAAAATGCTATTCAAGGTAGGTACAGCTGTGGACCAGGTTGGGCCTAGAAGGCTGTGGGGTGAGGGCATGAGGTGAGCCCCTGTGTGCAAACAGGCCTGCAGTGAGGATTTCATTCATGTGATATGAAACACCACAACACAGCAACCAGCTCAAGGGACAGGGACGGGCCTGGAACAGCCATCAGAGGAAGAGCCTGATGAGGAGCTACTGCTGCATGTTAACAACCCTCTCCAGGGCACTGCTAGTCAGAACTTTAAAAAATATTTTATTTATTTATTTATTTATTTATTTATTTATTTATTTATTTGAGAGAGAGAGTGAGAGAGAGAATGGGCACACCAGGGCCTCCAGCCACTGCAAAGAAACTCCAGACACATGTGCCACCTTGTACATCTGGATTTACATGGGTACTGGAGAATTGAACTTGGGGTCCTTCTGCTTTGCAGGCAAATGCCTTAACAGTGAAGGCATCACTCCAGCCCTAAGTAAGAATTTTTTTGTTTGATGCCTGTTTAGACATTTGGATCATGAAAGATTTAGACATGGCCAAACTCTTGTATGGAAGAAAAGGGTTGCTACTTAGACATTGCCTTAGTTCATCTGCAGTAACAAAACACCACAATCTAAGTAGCTGATAAACAACAGAAATTTATTTCTCATGATTTTGGAGCTGGGAAGTCCAAAGTCAAGGCACATCCAATGTCCTCATTGTCAGTCTTCACATGAGGAAGGGCTAAGAAAACCATGGGTCTCTTTAATGTCATAGATGCTATTAGCAAAAGCCTTATAACTTATGACTCCCAAAACTCTATTCCCTTATAACCTCCACCTTGAGGGTTTAGAGTTTCAACATACAAGGTTTTTCAAAAAGTATTTTTATTTATTTATTTGAAGGCAGAGAGAGACAGATAGGGAGAGAAGAGAGGCAGAATGCGTATGCCAGGGCCTCCAGCCACTGCAGACAAACTCCAGATGCATGCAGCACTTTGTACATCTGAACCCAGGTCGTTAAGATTTGCAGGCAAGCGCCTTAACTGCTGAGTCATCTCTCCAGCCCAACATACAAGTTTTGGGAGGACACACGCACTCAAGACCAGGGAAGGTTCTGGTTGGGTTCTATGGGAAAGTTAATACTTAACATTTTCAAGAGAACAGCAGGTGTTTACTCACTTAAAAAGAGTCAATAAATGAGCTTCTGACAAGGGATCTCTGAATCTCTTGATTCAGACAAGCGTTTTCGGCCCTAAATTAAGCAACACAAGCCAACCAGCACTTGTCTTTGATGGAATCAAGGTTTATCTATTTCTCAGCTACAAATGTCCATTGCTTGTTGATGACCAGGGGAAAGTGCCTAGACCACAGAATGACGCAAGTCAACACTGGAGTCCTGGCTGTGTTCCCCACGAGGTATGGGAAACAGACCTCCCCAAGTATCGGTCTTCTCATCCCTCAGTGAGCATGATGCCTAGTAATCTCGTCCTCAGATGTCTGTTGTGAAGATTAAATGAGCCAATCCATGCAAAGAACTGAACCTAATGTCTGACACGTAATAAAACCCTGAATACATGTAGGTGGTTATAATAATATTTCACAATTCAGAATCTTTTGTTTTGGTTTCTGAGGTAGGGTCTCGCTCTAGGCCAGGCTGACCTGGAGTTCACTATGTGGTCTCAGGATCTCACGGGGATCCTCCTACTTCTGCCTCCCAAGTGCTGGGATTAAAGGTGTGCATCACCACGCCCTGTTTAGATTTTTTACCACTTTTCCCCAGCTTCGCCTTCCAGTGCTCTGACTAAAATTTCTTGCATCACAGTCTTTACATGAAACTAGAAGACAGCACTTTGTTGTTTGGAGAAATCAGCACTTTTTAAATGAATAAATCTTGGGAGTAGCGCTCTGTGGATATTAACAATAGTGAGGACAAGGGTTGTCAGCGAAAATCCATGTAAGAGATGAAAAACCCAAACCCACAAGAGAGGGAGGTCAATGTAACCTTCAATTACCTGAGAAATCAGCTCTTCCAAATTGAGTTGTTCTCTTTCTCTCGGCAAAACATGCTTCAGCTCCCTCTTTGACTCCAGGAAATGTCTACGAATCAAATACCAAATCATCTCTGTCCTTGAACTCAATCTTGGAAACTCTGAGGAATGACATGATACGCCTCATGCCACAATAATGAGCTAAAAAAGTAATTCTCCTTAGAGGGCTCTGAGGAATAGAGGTTCCTTTGTCTAATTCTGAAATGATGTCAGTGTCTCACTGTCACTGGAATGGGACCAGGGGGCCTCCTGAAAAGATGGGTTGCTCTGCTCACCTGACTCTCTCTGAGCGATCACTCCAGTGTGAGTGCACAGGCCAGGCCCATGGGCTTGTGGAGGGAGAATGGTCACCTGATTTACGTGAGCACTAAACTTCCCACATCAGTCATATATAGAAAGGGGGTCTGACCACAAAGGCTGAAAGCCACAGCTTGGGCCAGGCATTGCTCATGCTCTGTGGATGTCATAAAGGTGGACAGGCATGGCCTCTGCCCTCCTGGAGCCTGGAGTGTACTAGAAAAGTCAGCAAGTACATAAATAAGCAAGCAAAATTTAACGCCTTGTGCTAAGTCCTGTGAAACACAAACTAATATTGGATTTTACACTGGGACCTAAGGGGGTGAAGGAATGTTAAGAGTGAAACAGAAAACATATTTTAAAAAGAATTTCAGGGGCTGGAGAGATGGCTCAGCGGATAAGGCACTTGCCTCCAGTGCCTAAGGCCCCGGGTTCAATTCCCCAGGTCCCACATAAGCCAGACCCACAAGGTGGTGGCCCTGGTGCGCTTTCTCTCTCTCTCTCTCTCTCTCTCTCTCTCTCTCTCTCTCTCTCTCTCTCTCTGCTTGAAAATGAATAAATAAAATATTTTTTTAAAAAAAGAATTTCATTTATTAATTTGAAAACAGAGAGAGATAAACTGTCAGGGCCTCCAGCTCCTGCAAACAAACTCCAGATGTATGCACTACTTTGTGCATCTGGTTTATGGGGGTACTAGGGAATCGAACCCAGGTCATTAGGCTTTGCAGGCAAGTGCCTTAACCACTGAGCAATCTCTCCAACTCTGAAAACACAATTTTTATATCACAGAGACAGTGTGGTGGCTCAAGCCTATAAACTCAGCAATTTGGGAGGCTGAGGTAGGAGGATCACTATGAGTTTGAGGCTAGCCTGGACTACAGAATGAGTTCCAGATTAGCCTGGACTAGAGTGAATCCTGCCTCAAAAAACAACAAGACTGGAGAAATAGCTGAGCAGTTTAAGTCACTTGTTTACAAAGCCTGATAGCCAAGGCTCTATTCCCCAATACCCACCCCCACATAAGGCCAGATGCACAGTGACACATGTGTCTGGAGTTCATTTGCAATGGCAAGAGACCTAGGCACACCCATTCCCTCTCTCTCATTCTCTCTCCTCTGCTTGCAGATAAGTAAAATACTTTAAAAACAACAAAAATGGAAAATACATGATACTCCAACTCCATTTCAGGTTTAAGGAAAAAGATATCTTGCACACTTACCCTGTCGAGGGCACTGTCTTTGTGCCAAGTTTAAGCTACGTGTGCTCTCTCAGCTAAACACCTCGATCCTCTCCAGCAGAAGGTGTTGATCCTTCCACTGCTGGGGAGCTTGTGCAGGAAGAGTCTGAGAAGCCCTGGCAGGGGCACAGAGGGTTGAGGATCCAGCAGTGAGTCCTCTGGGGAGAAGGTCCTCGAGAGCAATGAGAAGGATGCCTATTGGATGGCTGGAGCACAGCTCCTGGTGGACACCCTGCTTCAGATCAGCAGCCACAGGCACCTTTCCCTGGCCCTGGAGTTCCCCAGACTGCTTACACAGCACAGTGCTGTCTGTTCTGCACAGACTATCCATCTGGCATCACAGTGCTATCGATGTCCCTCATGATGCTGATGAAACTGCCTGTCTTGGGACACAAAGGTGTGTGTGTGTGTGTGTGTGTGTGTGTGTGTGTGTGTGTGTGTGTGTGTGTGTGTGTGTGTGTTTATATAGAAAGGAGGAAGGGAAAGGAGAGGGATATCTGAGCTGCTCTCATTTCCTGCTGTCCTCCATTCTCCATCTATGTTGGGGACAGTTGTCAACACATCTACTAATTCATCTGATTTCAGGCCCATCCCCTTGGGACACAACAGCATAGAATAGCCATTATTTGAACCCTTCACTCCTTCACCCCAGCCCAGCTTCTCTGCCTAGACTCTGCAGCGTGAGTGAGAAGGCTTGAGGAGCAGGGAGGGGCTGCAAGCAAGAGGGCAGCTTTCTCCTCCACAAGGAGTGTGGGATCACTGTGGTGTCAGCACAGGGGAACTAGGAAAGCTCCCAAGACAATACATCCTGAATTTGCTGGCTTCACCCAAGAACTGCTGGAACCCAGAATGCTTAGGCAGCACCAAGCCTAGGAAGACTCTAGCAAGGTAAAACATAGTAGAGGGTAACTAAACATTTTAAATGTCCTTCATCCAAATCTTTAAGAATCTTATTACTTTATGATCCCAGTGATTTTCGAGATATTTCACTTTCTTAGATGCTTTGACATGCTATCAGAATAGTCGGTCACAAACAAAAAGGTTTTCCCTTTCTGAGAAAACTCCAGGGAGCAGAGAACGCGCGTGTGGATTCCTGGATCCCCTCAGTGATCTTACGTTCCCAAAGGCTTGCACTCCTGTAGCTCCACTAGAAAATCAGGTGCCTGAAGATACAAAGTGCTTATTTTTATAGCCCATAGAACCCAATTTACATAGTGCCATGGGTTGAATGTGTCCTTCAGAATTGAGTTGGAAGCGTAATCCCTAATGTGACATTATTAGGAGATGGGCTTAATGGGAGGAGTTTAGCTCACAAGAGATTCACTTGCATGGATGAATTAGTGCCATGATAAAAAGGGGCTCTTAGGGGCTGGAGAGATGGCTCAGCAGTTAAGGTGCTTGCCTGCAAAGCCTAATAACCCAGGTTTGATTCCCCAGTACCCATGTTAAGCCAGATGCACAAAGTGGCACATGCATCTGGAGTTCATCTGCAGTGGCTAGAGACCCTTGAGTGCCCATTCTCTGTCTGTCTCTCTTCTATCTCTCTCTGCTTGCAAATAAATAAAAATAAATAACAATTTAAAAAGGGAGACTCTTATGAGGGGTTCATGTCCCATGTGTTTATCCTTCCTCCTTCTACAATGTGATGATGTGGTAAGTAGATCTGAGTCACATGTTGGTGCTTTGGTTTGAGAGTTCCCAACTTTTAGAATGATGAGAAGATACTTTTCTATTCTATAAATTATCTCACTTTAGCTATTCTGTTATAGCATCATAAAACAGACTAAGATACAATGTACCTTAAACTAGTTAGAGAAAGGATGAAATATTCAAAAACTGGTGTTGATATTCTACTCATTTGAGGACAAAGAAAATTATATTCCTCCATCCCAACTTACATGTTATCCAAGCATTCATCCTAATGATTAAAGAGCTAAACACAAAACCAAACTAACAACTTCAAAGTAACAGGAATACTGTAAGGGGGTAGGGAGGGAAATGGCTCAATCAGTAAAGTGCTTGTCATGTATTTGAGGACCCAAGTTCAGATTCCCAGTAACCACAAAAATGCTGGGCATGGTGGCCCACATCTGTAATTCCAGCACTGAGAAGGCAGAGATAGGTAGATCCCCAGAGGCAAGCTGGTTAGCTAGCCTAAAACACTGGTGTACTCTGGGTTTAGGGAGAGACCCTGTCTAAACAAATAATGTGGAGAGTGATTGGGGAAGACACCTGAAATACAACAACCACAAGTCTTCATGCATGCACCCCTGCCACACACAAACACACCCACCCACCCACCCCCACACATATATGAGAATTTACAAAATAATCATTAGTAACATCTTCTAAAGAAAAACCCCACATATGGAAATAGTAAGGAAAATAACTGACAGACTTGACTACATGAAGTGACAATTTTTTCACCAAAAAAGAGATCATGAACAAAAATGAAAAGAAAATGACAGGCCGGACACAAACAGAAGTGTGTCTCACAAGCCGCCACCCCAGGGAACGCCTCTTATCTTTAATATCCTGGCCACACAGAACATGCATTTCTCTCCCATGAAATCTTTGAAGGGGATAGGCAAAGATCAAAGAGAAAAGTTTGTTTGTCCTTCTAACTCATTCTAACATTTTAAGGGAAGTAATGTGTGATGAGAGGGAGAAGGAAGGAATGTTCCAGTTGCTTTCCAAATATAATTGTAAGAATGTCGGAATCACATCCAGATGTTTTGAGAAGCACCAAGTGTCAACGAAAGGATGGAATTAGATGCTGGTGGCACTGAGCGGAGACACACATGGGAATGCCTGTGAGAAGTCACATTCACTGGTGATTGTAGAGCAATGTTCTATGCATCTTACATACTGATTCATTTACTACATCTCCGGGTCTTGTCTGCATTATGGAGTCAGCCAGCCGGTGGTGTTGGATTAACAAGAAAAAAGCCCCTAGTTGCTATTTTCAGTGTCTGATTCTTTGGAATGGTTTCCTGATGGAATTAAGAGATGCCTGTGTTTACCACCAAAAATAAAGATGGAGGATTGCAAAAAAAAAAAAAAAAAAAGATAAAAATCATTCATATCTTTAAGAAACATAGAACACATAAAATATAATCTTTAGAAGAATGGGTGAAAGATAAAGATGATAAAAGAAAAATGTGAAATTAGTCAATAAATTGAAAAAAATTCAGCCTCATTGTGAGCCAAGAAATGCATCTAACCCACGAAAATAATGAACTACCTTTTTAAAACGTGACCTCAGATTGATAGGAAACAAAAAGACTGGCAAAATTGAGTTGTTGAGAGCTTGAGAAATCGGATACTTTTATATTGCTGATGGGTGGCTGTGACTGGTGAAGGTATTTTTTCAAGGCATACCAGCAGCGACAGCGACTACCTGTTCTACATCACCCATTTATCTCTGGAACCTTGTCATTCAGAAACGCAACAATGCGTGAAGGTATGTGCATGCAGTGAGGTCAATATCATGGCATCATTTGAATTCACACAAAGCCCTGGAAAGATCCAGACTTTGTTTTTCATTTATTTAATTTTTAAGCAGATTACATGAAAACATGAAAATTGTAAATATGAATGGATATATCAGTTACCTTTTCATTCTTGAGACAAAACACCTGACCAGCTTACGAGAGCAAAGGGTTTATTTTGGCTGAAGTTTCAAGGGGAAGCTTCATCGTGGTAGAACAGACAGCAGACAGACTCACATCTTCATGGATCAGGTGGGGAGAGAGAGAGAGAGAGAGAGAGAGAGAGAGAGAGAGAGAGAGAGAAGAAAGAACAAGCTAGCTTGGAATACCCAGTGGGCTGGACTACTAAGCCTCAAGGTCTGCCCCCTCTAGCAAGGCTCCAACTCCCAAAAGCTCCACCCACTGGGGACCAAATAAAAGGGGATTAATCACAAACACTGGTCAAATAACCATAAGGGGATACCATTCGTGTTTCCAGAATTGAAATGTATTATGGTGTGAAATACCATGCAATTGTTAGAAAGCACTGTCTACAAACTAAAGTGGAAAGGTCTCCAAGGCATAGTGATTAGAACACATTGCTGAACAGTATATGTGCTAGTCTGTATCTCTGTACATGCATGTCTTTATACACACACGTATGTATGCACAGGCATGGGAAGGGGAACTGAAAGTCTGATTTCTGAACTGTTGAGAGGCGTTAGAATGTTGGAGGAGATAGAAGAGATGGTCTTCTTCAGCAAACACTCCAGGCCCTGTGTGGTGCCTCTCTGCAGGAGCATACATTCCCACACTGTTGACTGCAGGGACGCCAGAGGACTTGCTGGGGCCAAGTAAGTGATGGTGGCCACTTTGGTGCAAAGTTTTAAACATCAAAGCATTATTACCTTATCTTTTTCCTTCTGCCATGAACCAGTGATGTTCAGGTAGAAGTTTTCTTTCTTTCTTTTCTTTTTCTTTTTCTTTTTGAGGCAGGGTTTCACCCTAGGCCAGGCTGATCTGGAACCCACTGTGTAGCCCAGGTTGGCCTTGAATTCACGATCATCCTCCTACCTCAGCTCTCTACCCCTAAGTGCTAGGATTAGAGGCATGAGCCACCATGCCAGCCTATAGGGAGACTCATTTAAAAAAAAAAAGAGAGAAACATGTCACATGAACAAGAAATAAACAGTTGCTATCATAAAGCCATTGATATTTGTTAGAATCTTTTTAGGGATGTTTGTTATTATAGTACAATATACCCTTTCCTGACTGATACAAACAAAGGGAGACTTTAAAATATTTCTCTTTTGTGCTTCTCTATTGTATATGCCTTTACAACACATATAGGTTCATATATTATTTATAAACTCATTTTAAAAACTGACATATTAATGAAATTATTAATTACTTCATGTCAAGGCTATGTGGGATTGTTGACCAACAGAATCTGGAAAACCTGGAAATCAAGGGCAGAGTTAAGTGGCCTGTGACTGCCTGTAGCAATGCAGACATGGTCTTCCCTGGTTCTCAAGTTCACGGTTTTGTGGAGGAGACAGATAATCAATAACGCACAACGGGAATCACAAGTGCCAATAAACAGTGTTTGGCATTTCTTCTCTCTTCTTGTGCATGTGGTTTGCATGGTCATAGGTGTGAGTACACATGTCTGTGGGCATCTGTGTGCATGTGGAGGAAGAGGACAACCTTGGGTGTTATCATCAGGAACGCCATGCACCTCTTTTTAAGACAGAGCCTCTCGCCGGCCAGGAGCTCACTAATAGGTTAGACTGGCTAGCAGCTAGCAAGCGCCAGGGATCCTCCGTCTCTACCTCCTCAGCTCTGGGATTGATCACCAGCATGGACTAACACACGCAGCTTTTTACATGGATACTAGGACTTGACCTCAGGTCCTCATGCTTACACTTCACTACTTTACCACTGAGCTATCTCCCAGCCCTTCAAGAATTCCTAATTCATAAAACAAACCCAAAATGTCCAGCTAGCCAAATATAATTACCTCTCCTCTTTCTGATGAGCAAGGCAGCTGAGGATGCTGCTTATATCTGACAGCCCCTCGGTAGAGGCTCAATTTCAGGTAGTTTGTGTGGCCCATGTTGTCACCTCCTAAGCAAAGGGCTGAATGAATAATGACACCAGAGGAAGCAAAGGGCCTTAAGGCACAGAGTGACTAAGCCTGAGTCAGAAGGTTAGCCTTCAGAACAGGACACAAAGATCCAGCTTCTTGTCTGTGTTGTTCCAAGCTGGGGTTGGGGGAGTGTGGGGAGTTGAAGGGGTGGGAGGGGGTGGGGGACGGGGGTGAGACAGAGCCCTTTGCTGCAGTGGCCTGGAAATCTGGCTTAGGTTAGCTATGGTTAGCATTCCTTCCATTTCTGCCCACAGCCTCCCCCTCCTGGTTCTACAAGTACAGATCTGACTTGCTGGGGCCAGGGGGAGAGTGTGGAAAGACTTCACAATAAGCCTGCTGTTGGGCAAGAATTCCAGAAAATGCAGATCTAGGCACCAGCGACACTTGAGGGCTCCAAGTCCAACCCACCCAGTCCCTCTTATAGCTGAGGCTGAGGAATGGGTCACATCCATCTGTTAC
>PVHP010034257.1:0-18970 GCA_004024765.1 Zapus hudsonius
ATCACTAATGTAAAAGTGCAGCTGATCAGAACATAAGCCAATGATCTGAAACCACAGTTTCTAGGAATTGGCACTGTCACATAAAGAGAATGGATACTTTTTGAAATCATATTAAATTTTTATTAAAGTATGTCAACATTGTTTTTGCTTTTCATTACTTTAATATATATGAAGCCCTGGGGTGGTCTTATTTTCTTTTGTTTTCATCTTTTTTATTATCCATAATTAGATACATTTAATGAACAAATAATGAGTTGGTACCCCCATTTCCCCAATTTCCCTCCTCCCCTTCCCCAATCAGCTGGGTATCCTCCTCTGTGGGCAGTCTGGATCAGTCCATGGGGTAGGGATTTATGGATAGCCTAGGAGTCAACCTGGTTTCACCCCCCTTTGTATGTTATTACTGAGAGGATGACATGTCTCTGTATATTCTCCTCCACCATGGCTCTTACACTCTTTTCACCCCCTCTTCTGCTCAGTTCCCTGGGTCATGGCAGGTGAGTATTAAGGCTGTTTTATTGTTGAGGTCTCAGGGGTCTCTGTACTTCTGCTTTAGGTTGCGTTGAAAAACGTTGGTGTCTGTCTGGCTAATCCTGGTTTGACTGATCACCTGTGGTTTTGTTTCTCTTGCTTATCCCACCACTCTCTGCAGGGTTCCATGAGGATCCTCCATGGGAGGTCTGAAGTGGCTCATCTCTTGCCAGGATTTCAGCTATTGGTCTGCTGTTCATGATTGGAAGAGCCACAGTTCTCTTGCTGCCTTCTGAAAAATACAAACAGAATCTCCATCGGAGAGTGAGATCAGTATAGGTTAACTGGGATACACATTTCTTAATTGGCTAGATTCTATTTTTATTACCTCTTTGTAAGTCCCTTATAAAATGCATTTCTCTTTAGGGGCCCAAGATTCTGGCTCTCTGTATATTTCATCCTGAGTCCCTAGTTCCAGTTAAGGACTCCAGGTCACTGAGCTGGTTTCTTGGCCAAATTAAAAGCTGTTGATTGCCTCCTCCAGGCTTTGGCTCCTCCCTTGCACAAGTGTTAGTTTCTTGGTTAGCTGTGCTCTCCCAGTAGGAAGTGTTGCAGAGCTGGAAGGCACTGCATAAACTGCCAGGGGAAGCTGGTCAATAACAGCTGGAGTAAACTGATTTTTCAAATAAAATTTTCTAATAGAAATAATAGTTTCCTGGGTTGGAGAGATTGCACAGTGGTTAAGGTGCCTGCCTGCAAAGCCTAAGGACCTTAGTTTGATGCCCCAGAGCCCATGCAAAGCCAGATGCACAAGGCGGCTCATATGTCTGGAGTTTCTTTGCAGTGGCTGGAAGCTCTGGTGTGCCCATTCTCTCTGTGTCTATCTGCCTCTCACTCTATCCAATAAATAAAAGTATTAAAATCAAGAGAGTAGATTCCTGACAAAAGATCCATTATAAGACTTCGTGAACTTCATTCAGCATTGTTATCAGTGCATGCGTACAAACATGAAAGCATAAGTATTAGGTTAAACTTTATTTAAAAAAAATATTGCACCGGTTCCTTCTCTCACTGAGCTGTTGACCAAAGCGACTCATGAGGTTCCAACAACATGACAGAATTCTGTCAAACCTCTTGAGTGCCCTCCCCAGGCCTGAGGCAAAACCCTGTTGCTGAAGAAACCACAAATGCCATAGACCGTCATCAGAGACCCTTCAAGGTCCGGAATGGTATCCAGTCCCCAGAAGGCAGTTAGTGTAGTGCTGGAAGGCACTGCACAGGGTGCCAGGGGAAACTGATCAACAACAGCTGGAGTAAACAGAGACCACTGACATGAAACACAATCTGTGGCCATGAGTAGGCTGACCACACCTCCTACTGGGAGAGAACAGAGAACCAAGAAAGGAGCACTTGTGCAATAGAGGAGCCTGGGCCTGGGGAGAAAATCAACAGCTTTCAAATTCGGCCAAATTTTCTATTTAGTGAGGGGGAGCCCTTGTCTGGAACTTGGGATTCAGGGCGATAGTCACGGGATCCCGTGCTCTTTGGTTACCAAGACAAGATGCACTATGGGAGCAATTGACGGGGAGGCTACTAAAAATAGAATCTAGGTATTCCAGAATTGTGCATATTTGTTAACTTACACTCATCTCTCTGTCCGATGGAGATTGTGGCCCATCTAACCCTACCAATCGACTATAGGCAGATAGCTGAGATCCTGGCAAGAGAGGAGCCACCACAGTCATATCATGGAGGATCCAAATGGAACCCCGCAGAGAATGACGGGATGAACAAGGGACCCACAGCCACAGCCATTCAATCAACACAGGATAAGCCAGTGAGACAGAAACCAATGATTTTTGACACAAAGACCCCTAAGCTCACAACATTAAAGCAGCCTTAATACCCACCCACCACTACTCAGGGAACTGAGCAGAAGAGGGGTGGAAAGATTGTGAGAGCCGTGGTGGGGGAGACTGTCCAGAGGCATGGCACCCCTCAGTAACAACATACTAGGGCCAGGAGAACCTGGTTGAATACTAGGCTATCCATGGTTCCCTGTCACCAGGACTGATCCAGACGACCCATGGAGGAGGATATCCAGTTGATTGGGGATGGGGGAGGGGGGCAATGGGGAATTGGGGATAACAAATCATTGTTTGCCCACTGAATAATGCAACTCATTATGGTCAATATATATATATATATATATATATATATATATATATATATATACACTAGAATTTACCCCTTCTAGATTTTGTTCCTGTAAGCTAGTTGTATAGTAGATAATGCACAATTTACCTCACAGCTTGTAGAACAACAGAACAAACATCAATTAGCATTTTACTCTTTACTCTTCCAGGAAAAATAAGATAGACTATTTAAACTTTCCTCCTGGGTTTGTCTGTGTGCATTCTAATGAACTGGCAAACATAAAATGTGGAACTTATATTAGAAAAATTTACACTTTATACATTAATTATAACCCTTGGGTATGAAAATAGATATTTTTAGCTTATTAAAAATTATTAAAGAAATATGTCAACTAAAAGGTCTACATGGTTTCTGATTTTAATAACTTGTTATATTAATGCCAATTTTAAATCTGATTTACATTTTCAGCTTTAATGTATCTCAATAAAAAAGTTTTCATTAAGAAAACTATATTGGTTTTTAAAATTCTTATTTAGTAAAAAATATTTATTGATTTTTATATAATGGTGAATAAGTAAGTGTTGGATGACTGAAATTGGCCTAATTCAAAGGAAGATGTGAAAATACCATTTATTTTTTCATAATAAATAAGATCATTGTTTTCTTGTGTAATTATTTGTTGGTGAATATCATTTAAGAGGTACCTGTTTTTTTATGCTATTGGAAATAATTTCAACATATAAAAGCAGCTCATTCTATTTGCTAGCTTAAAGTTGTTTTCCAACTTATTAAATGCATTTTGGGGATCAAGCCTATAGCAATTATTTTATTAGTACAATTGAACACTAAAATACCATAACTTCTCCTTAGGGAAGATAATTTTCTTTAGGTTTTTATTAATTCAAATCAGTCTTGTCTCAGTTCAGTCCAAGCAGATATCATTTAGGATGATGAGAATTTTAAGCACACATACAACCATGTTGTGAAATGTACATTTTTCTTTCTACCAATAATTTTAGTACTTTGGGAAAAAAATTCTTCAGAAGCTCCCTGAGCTGTTATTTTTGACTGTTAATTTGTTTTAGAAATTGGGTCCACAAATCTTCAACTTTCTATCGCAGGGTAAATCTGGGCATCTAATCCTGAATCTTTCACAGAATTGTACAGGTGATGTGCTTTCTTTCCATTACCAGAAGGAAAGACTAAATTTATCACTTGGTTCAGAAAGTAAATCTGTCTAGTGCTTGATTGGGTCTGTCCTTATTTAAACTTGTTTACAATCAAGAAAACCCACAGTTAGCTGAAAGGGAATGACTTCTGAAGGTTAAACTTGCCAAATGTTTGTAGGCAAATCAAGACTCCTGAGAGCAAATGACAAGGAAGAAAGTTCTCGAATCTGTTCCTGGAACTTCTTATGAAGCCAGACCTATTTCAGGAGCACCCCCACATCCATCTTAACCTTGAAGCAGACCCATCTTCTCAAAATGTTTTACTTTAACAACTTTCACAACTGTTTCTCGTTCTGTTCCTCTACTTGCATGATCTTGCCAGCTGGTTTTGGCAGAATTTTCTATGTCTGTTCATTTTGAATTTATTTGCAAATCTAGAATCACTAGGAATTAGTCACTATATTATACCATCCCCTTTTTTCAACAAATATTAGTTGTAAACTGAAACTCTCCAAATTATTCTTAATAATTGCAAATTCTTCATGCTATATCCAAGCCACCGAGCCTGGTTAGTTTAGTTATAGATTTAGTGATGATGGGTCAGATGTTTCTGCAATCTGCAGAAATTATGCAGATGAGAGCACTCATCTGAATAATTGCTATAAAGCCCTGGTCTTTAAGCTAACACCATTATTAATCCTTCTCACACCATTGTAGGAAACTCAGAAAGCTTGCTTCTTTTAGACAGTTTCAGTTAGGAACAGAAGTTCAAAAGAGATAACCAGAAGAGGCTGCTTCTTGCTCTCTCTCTCTCTCTCTCTCTCTCTCTCTCTCTCTCTCTCTCTCTCTCTCTCTCTCTCTCATTCTCTCTCTCTCTCTGCCACTCCTTACTCTGGTCATAGAGATGCAGGTAAGTCTGGCTCCCCCCTAACCCAGACTGGCTGGGTGAGGAGAGAGCAGAGTGTTGTTGTTTCTTGGTGTGGGTAATTTGTTTGTTGACTTTTTTATGCTTTGAGGTAAGCTCTCACTTTAATTGCCTGTATTATTTTCCTCTGGTCTCTAAATCTACCACATATTTGTTTTTCATTGTGTTGTAGGTCTACCATGTGGACATCTTTTTCTAAACTCTGGGCCTGCTACCTGTGTCAGGATAACCATGGATGTAACTCTCCTTACTACTCATTCATCATCTGAGTTTCTTGGTCTCTGCTTTGATATTATACATCTACTATTCTACCTTAAACCACCACCATGTGTCCCTTCAACTTTCTTTCATGTGGAAGATCCGAGCAGATACTGTGTGTGGTTCTTCTGAGTCTCTTGACATAAACACATAGGTTCTATTTTTCTTGTGCTTATAATTCTACTCCAGCCTTCCTGCTAGTTCCTAGTTTCCCTTAAATAAACCCCAGAATTTGTGATTTCCCACTCAATAAGCTCAGTAATTCATAACTTATCATTTTGAGTCTATTTTAATCAATTGTTTGTTAAAATAGGATCAGAATGACCTCTTCCAGGGTGATAGAAACAGATGCTAAGGATACTCAAACTGTACCAAAGAGAAATCCAGAAGCAGCTATGAACTCAACACTATGGTAGACTTAAAATGCACCCACTGGGGCTCAGGGAACTTTGAGGAAGATGGGGGCAGAAACATTGTAAGAGCCAATGTGGGTGGGATTAATTGCCTTCCCCCAAAAGGACCAATTGCTGCTTGCACACCTCATTGTCCACAACCACCAGCAATCACACTAAAAAGGGCCTTCAGTGTAATGAGGGCAGGGAGGAAGGAAAACCGTGTTAAGCAACACACGATTTGAGAATACAAAGTTTCTAATCAATAAAACAAGCAATAGGACAGGACCCAAAATTGGTGATTGAAAGCTTAGGGGACCCCTGATGAACCCCAAAATCCTGGATTACCATTGTCACTTTTTATTTCTGATTGATTCTTTATTTAGTATATAAATTTGCTCAGATGTAGATTGGATCACTTTAATTCTCTCAAGAACTTTCCACTAAATTTATTTTGGGACTGCAAATCCTATCATGCCCATGACTCAGTGGATTTCATCCTAGGTTTTCTCTGTGATCCCTTCTTACATTCCCAATTCGTCCTCCCCACTGTCCTTGAGTTATGAACTTTCTTTAGTCCTTCTTTTGACTCATTCATTCCTCAAAGCCAGGACTCCTAAATAGCATGTAAAGAAGTGGTATCTTGTAGATTACCCTGTTTAATCAAATTTTCAAGGTGTTTGAATGAGCTGAGCCTCATATATTTTATTCCAAGTAAAGGTAAAAGGTATTTCTTCTCTGCATCCTGAGCCATTCACTGGTGAACAGAAGACTTAGTGGTGTCACAGCCTTTCTGTCTTCTGTACTCCTTCAGGTTTTGGGATTTGGTTACCTCCATATAACACCATTCCTTATCTAAATTGCCATTTTAAGCTTGATTTTCCCCTATTCCTTTCTTCTTGGAAGTTTCTATGTAATAATAATGTTCTTTTTATAATTTTACTCTGAGTTGTATTCAATTCTGTATGGTGCAGCATTTAACTAGATGAAGTAGATTCATGCTCATTAATTTTCTTTTCCTAAACAAGTTATCTGATGACCTGAAGACAGTGATTTATTTCTGTCTATACACAATCCAGGAAACCTACTCATCCCTCATTTTCCTAACTTCAATGTTTATAATATATATATCAAAATGATTCACAAATATTTTGAATTCTTCTAGTGATTTAATAACATCAATCATATAGTTATAATTTTTCCTGCTCTTCATGTATTAACTCCCACATCTTTCCTCAATAGTAACACATTATTTTTTTCATATTTATTGTCAATAATTAGATACACTGTATGAGCAAGCCTTGAGATGTTTCCCTTATTTCCCTCCTCCCTTTCCCCAACCTGCTGGGGGCTCCCCTCAGTGTGCTTGCTGGATGAGTCCATATGATGGGGGTTAGAGATTTTATGAGAGGTAGCCAGTTTTTCTGTGTGTGTGTGTGTGTGTGTGTGTGTGTGTGTCAGTGTGTGTTGTTGTTGTTGTTGCTGCTGCTGAGATGGGCGACAGCTCTTTGTATTCTCCCCCACCATGGCTCTTGCAATCTTTCTACCTCCTCTTCTGCTCAGATCCCTGAGTCATGGTGGATGAGTTTTAGGTCTGCTTTACTGTTGAGATTATTTTAAAAATAAGATTTTCCTCTTTCTTGTATGAAGGGCTATTGCCTTTAAAAGTATGTTTGCTTATTATATAGTTTTTTGAATATAGGAAAATGAAAAAAAACAGTTACCATATAAACTTTTGTCATCTATAAGAAAGCAAAGGTAACAATTGATTAACACTATAATGTATCCTACTTACAAAAAAAAAAAAAAAACTTCTCCAGATAATCATTTTTATGTTAAAACCTGAAATTATCATATCCACTTTTACAATATTTAGATATGTTGTAAATTAATAAAATATAAAAAATGGTGGCTTAAATTCCTGGTGTCTTATGATGTGTAGTTTATTTTTGTTTGGCTTTGTGAGACACAATCTCTCCATGTAGCCAAGCTGGTCTACTAACACTCCTCCCTCTGCCACTCAGAAGCTGGATTAGGTAAGAACCACCACACTGGAGTACAGTTTATAATTTGACTAAATCTGCCCTTCTTGATTTTGTGAACATAGCACAATCATCACATATTTTCACACACATACAGTTTACATTTTCCATGAAAAGCAATATCTATGGTGAAATAAATTCTTAAACATTCATAATCTAATCTTTGTGAGTTGGACTGTACTAAACAGTCTTGTTCGATAAGGTAAAATTAATTCACTAATTTATTTTATTATCACCTTTTCATGTCATATCTAAGAGGCAAATTTTGTAATTATAAAAATCTCTATTGCTTTACCATCTTTTTGCTTTTAATATGTAAACACAAATATCTTACTAAAACTAGGCTCAGTTATCAATCATGGCAATTTTTAACAACATCAGTAGAATGGCATCCAAGGAGGAGCCACAGTTACATTAGTATGTAGGAACGTAAGCACTATGTACAGAACCTTCCTGCTCATTTGTAATGTTGCTCCTTAAAAGAATAAGTGACTGAAATCATCATCACATCAATAGGAAGATATTTCTCAGTAATATCTACACGCACATATCTATAATGATGACAAATTTTGAAGTAAGATTTTTATTGATTAATTTTCTGATAGATTGACTGTGTTAAAGAATGTGTGTGTGCGTGTGTAACGGTGATATGATAGTCAGTTGAACTTGTTCTTTAGAGAAATCTACTCAAAATGTCAACAAATATGCAGAATGCTAGTTAAAATTTTTTTAAAAAGTGATATAGTTAAATATTTGTTAGAAGTATAAGTGATTAAAAAATAAGTATAAATGATTAATCTTAGCATATATCTATAAGGATGTCCCAGTCTTTTTAAGAAGAGGACTGGATCAGTGCAAAAGAAGCAACATGAGTTAAACTGAATATCTAATACATTAGGCTGATGAATTCTCCCTGAGATGGAAATGATAGATTATTGAAAGGTCTTTCAGTTGCAAATTAAAATAGTTTCAAGCTACATTAAGTGTTTTTCTTGTAGTTTTTTTTGAAAAATGTATTGCCTTATGCAAATTAGAATTCTAAGGGACAGACATAGCTTCAAGAATAGCTTGATCTGGAAATTCAAACAATTTTATCATGCTGAGAAAGATCACACAACTCAGTCAATTTAACAAAACCAGTCAGCAGGAAAGAGAAGAGACAGCTCCTGGCCATAGATTTCTTGCCTTGTTTTTTTCAATATTTCCCTATTGTTTTTGTTCTTGAAGAACTTTTTAATACTGAAAATAACATTTTCACAAAGTTATATAAGAACAATAGACAATAGACAGTGTAATACTAATTGTATCACTTCCATAATCCAATCTGATATTTATAGAACATGACACAACACAAAGCTATTTTACCATTTTTTTCAAGGGGAAGGAATACCATTAAATTTTCAGACATTATTTTAAGGATATGGAGGTCATATTTCTGGCACTACAAAAAAAATAAATAAATCAGTTATCATGTCTCCGAACTGTGAAAAACAAAATGATGCTCCAGTCTTATTTGAAGTCATGAGTTTTGAACAAAGAATGCTAGGGATATTTCCCAAGTGGAAGTGTAAGGCTCTCATAACCTTGGAAAACAATTAATATGTGAAAATTGTGTTTTTACTTTGCCCACATTAAGACATGCTAAATATAGTTTGTTCTGGTTGTATGCATACTAAGGATTTTCTAAATACCATCCTTTCTTTCAGAGGGTTGATGCATAATTATTTGGGGGGAAGTCTATCAGTATTCTTAAAACAGATTTTAACCCATCAAGTCCATTTCAGTTAGCATGGCATTGTATGTCCAGTGGGACCAGACAAAATGTAACAAGATAAGCATGTGCAAAATGAATTCTGACCTCCACATTCAAAAGCCTCTTTATAAAAAGTAATTGTCTTTTATAGTTAGTTCCATTTTTGAGTAAATAATACATAAATTACAATCTGAGCTACAAAGAGAACAATCTCGATGCTGATTTAGAATTCAACAAACACACCAGATTATGCTTTCAGGTGGCAAAAGCTCCAGGGTTCCCTGGCTGCTTTTGTGTTCCTAGGCTTGTAGAGTGCTAGGAGCTGACAGATGCTTATCAAACATTCATGTAAACACTGCTATCAAAGCTGTGCTCTCCAGCTCTGCTTTCACACAGAGGGTCAGCATGGAACATCATTAACGCTGGGCCAAAGATAGAAATGTCATGGCACACGCTTTGTAATGCAAGAGAAGCCATTCTGAGATACAGCACCCAAATATTAACTTTGCTGACATGAAGAGGGAACACAGAGGAAGCATTTAAAACACTGCCAGAGTATTTATTTAAGCATGAATTTGATTAGTCACATTTGTCTTTGTTATTGCAGGTTCAAATAGGGATCAAACTTTTTTTTTGGTGTTGCTTGTTTGCTTTTCTTCAGAATGGATGTGAAAATAATGGAGTTAAAACTGAGAAATAGAGAGTGATGCCTTGATGAATACCTTCATTATCTACAGAGGACATAAAGTTGAATTCTGTAGTTCTAGGAACATTTTCTTTAGCATGGATAACTTCCTCAGCTTCTGTAGGTCTGATGGTCTGTAACCATCTTCATGGGCAGAGAGCTGGACTAGGAGATTATGTACTATGTGACAAAACAAAGTCATAGGCTATAGAAGCTCTCACCCTCCAGTGATACCGAGGAGATGGTTTCCTGCATTGAGTTCAGCCTCCAGTTTTCACCTGAAAAAGTTGTCCCTTAGCAAGCTACTCTCCAGGTTTAGGTCATTAGCTCCCCTGTGTCTGGCCTGTATCAGTGTCAACTCTGTTTCCAGCCAGTTTTGAAAGTGTGATTTCCAGTGTAGTAACACAAATGTCATCTTGGTGCTAGTTAGAAAAGGAAATAATTATATATATCTCATAAGTAAATGCTTGCTAATAATAATAATTGTTACATATCTATACATATTAATACATATACAAAATTGTTATGTATTTTTTCCTTATTATTACTCTTCTGAGTCAAAGAACTCATTTGAACTTCTATATTGTCCAAAGCCATCCTAAACCTATTGGATTAGGTTGGCAAACAAGATTGTCAATTACACCTATAAAGTCAGAAATTTGAGGATTAAGGCAGAGCATCTGTGGTTCAGCATTCTGATATACGGACACTTGGAAGTCTAGCTGACTTTCCACATTCACCTTGACCCTCTCCTTTGCAGTTTTCTCCCCAATTCACCATGACACACCATTTAGATCCTAAAGGCCTCATAATTATCCTGGCAAGAGATGAGCCACCCGAGACATACCATGGAGGACGCATATGGAACCCTGCAGAGAGTGGTGGCATAAGCAATAGACCCATAACCACAGCCAATCAGTCAACCCAGGATAAGCCAGTGAGACACACACCAACGATTTCAACACAACCTAAAGCAGAAGTAGAGGCCCCTAAGACCTCAAGAATAAAGTAGCCTTAATACTCACCCACCATGACTCAGGGAACTGAGCAGAAGAGGGGGAAGAAAGATTGTAAGAGCCATGGTAGGGGGGAATTCCTAGAGACATGGCCCCTCTCAGTAACAACATACAAAGCAGGGAGGAACTGGATTGACTCATAGGCTATTCATAACCCCCTACCCCATGGATTGATCCAGTTTGCCCAAGGAGGAGTACATCCAGCTGATTGGGGACAAGAAAGAGGGAAATCGAGGAACTGGGGACACCAAAACATTATTTGTTCATTCAGTGTTTGTAAATATGGATAATAAAGATATATTTTATGTAAAAATGAATGATTCAAATTTTAAAAGGATAGAGTTCAATATCTTTCAGAGAGCAGTGCCCTAGGAACTAATGCACATATTATATATCGTATATAATAAATATTCTAGTTAGCTTTCATTTTAGTAGTATACTATGTTATGGATACACTCATCTTTAATGATCAGGATCACTAAAAATGTGTAATATACAAAGAAAGATTTCTATCTATGATTTTAGCCTTTTGTTCTTTTCCTCTCTCTTTAGACACATTGATTTTCAAAGGGCAGCATGTTATTTCCAATTAGTAAATAATATATTTGTACTTATTTTATTTAGCTTTAAAAATGTCCTCACTGCCTTTGGCTCTACAAGTCAATGAACAAAAGATAAGTTCAATATTTAAGTACAAACATCTTATTTGCTTGAAATGGAAACGATTAGCCCCAGGATGCCCTATAAGAGTCACATAACCAGAACAGGCGACATTCTAAAGTCTCAGTATTCTTTCCAAATTCCACTATTTCTTGTGATTTTAAAACACTAATAATAATATTTCAGTTACCAGTTCTAGTTTGAAAATTCACAGAGGACATGTTTATTCCCAAGAATGCTATGGGTAAACTGAGGCAAGAACACCAATTAAGTTAAAAAGGAGAGTCTTAACAAGGCCAGTGAATGACCTTGTCAGAAATCTGAGCAAGGAACCTTCTGCAAGGGTTTATAAAGGGAAAACCCACAAAGACCACCCCTTATTATCTTAAGCAAGCAGATTTCAAAAGCAAAACTTCATTATTGACTAAGATTATGAGTGAATATCAGGTACAAAATTAGATTAAGACATATGAGTTACTAGAAAGTGTCCTATTCCCTAATATTCCTATAGTATAGTTGTCAGAGAGGTCTGTTTCATTTCTAGTAAAAGATTCTCTAGCAGGTAAACAGTTCCTGGCAAGTTGGTAAAGTACAATAACAGAGGTAAGAATCTGCAATTAGTTCTGGATCACCAGCACCCATTTCCCCATAGCCTTGATTCTATTCTCTGCCAACCACTGAACAATATCCCTGTTTTTCACTTTTACATCAGCAATAATCTTTTTAACTCTTTGCTAAAGAGAAGATTTCAGCTCTTCAAGCTTCTGCTACAGTGTAGCGGTACTATGGTCAACCTGCCTCTTGAAGATATATTCATTATTTTTGTTATTTATAAGTGCAAAACATGGACCCTACTTCAAAAATTCATATTTATTTTAGATACTTTAATTAAATCATATTCTATATGCCTATATTATAATGCCAGTTTGGATAGATATACCTACAGTGTTCCTAGAAAAAAATGGTAGAGGTAAAACTACATCAGAGAAAAGGGAAGAGGAGATGTAAGCCAGTCAAAATAATGCATTACTTCATTAGTGATCTGGTGAGTGTTAAAACTGTTGTTTTGGACTGGAGAGATGTCTCAATGGCTAAGACAACATAATGGATGAGCATATGGACATGAGTTCAACTCAAGAACCCATGTAAAAAATCAGACGTGGCTGACAATCTTATGACTACAGCAATGAGTGGGGTAGAGGCAGGAGAAATGTTAGGGTATCCTGGTCAGAAGTTGAGCTGAAAATCAGGGAGCTCCAGACTCAGAGATTGTCTCAGGGAAATAGGTAGAGAAGGAATAGAGGTGTCTTCCTTCAGTGCACAGGGTGTGTACATCTGCAGACAAATGCACAGGTGCCCCCCCCACATACACACACAAACACACACTACACATATTAACACACACAAAGTCCCTCCAAAGAGAATATTGTCTGTGAAAGTAGAAAGATCATGTTCTCAGTTTTTATTCCCACTCGTGGAGTCAAACAGCCTCAATTCTTTCATTACCTCCCCTAGAATATACCTTTCTAATTCTACACGAAGGTGGTGGAATGTTGTCATTTGCTTCATAAAATTGTCTGCTGAATCCTTTTCACAATATTTGTGATGTCTGTTCTGAGTCTTTTACTTCTTCCTTTCCCTCTTCCCAGTTGTGTATTCTTACAGATAATATTTATACAATTATTTATATGTAAATATTACTTTGCAATCAATATTCTTACTTTATTTTTACCTTAAAAGGAATCTGGCTTAGAATTAGTACTATTTAATTTCTTTTATTTGCTTCACGGTTTGTCATCTCTTACTGATGCTTCCTGTTATCAATAGACCTCTGAATAAACTAATATTTTCCAACCTACCTAGCATGTGCTTCCTCTCCCCTTTTGATTCCCATCCTTCTTGACACTTCTCTTGTCAATTTGCTCTGTAATATTAATGTACAAATGATAGCTCACATTTCTTGTTTACTTGGTGAGACTTCACTCTTAAAGAATATCTGCTTTCTAGACATCTCTTCACTGTGACATGCATCCTCCCATTTTTGCTAAGTAGTTATAAATACAGAGATTTTCTTAATTACAGGACACATTATAATGGATCTTGAATAAAGGAAAGGCATATCATTTTTTCTTTCTGATAGCTTTAAAATAAAGCTGTGTGCAGGGCCACACAAGGGGCCACACCTATGGACAGTTGGGTGGTAGTGAACTGTAGCTTCAAGGGCAGTTTACATATGGCCAGCAGGGGTGTAGACAGAAAGGGGCAATGATGGTGCAGGATTGCTGTCCAGGGAAGGATTAAATTCCCTAAAGATGGTGGAGATTGCCAGCCTGTGGAACAGAGCCCCCCCCCCAACTTTTGGAATATTATTCCTGTTAGCAAAGAATTGGAAAACATGGATTCTGGGAAGAAAAAAGTATGAATTTTGAGGCACATTTTTGGGAGAATTAGGATCCACAGGAAAACTCCATGAAATACTCAAGCCAGAATTGCCTTGCTAGAAATAGGGAGGAGAGAAGGGATAGATTCTCCTTCACAGAGAAACCTCTGGGATACAGCCTCCAGAGTCTGTGTATGCACGTGTGGAAAGCAAAGCATGAGGATCCCAAGCCAAGGGATCTCTTTCACCTTCACACTTACATTGATGGGGTCAGATAAAGCTGATGGAAGGTAGTAATGTGATCAGGGTTTAAAGAATGATTACACATGTAATATAAAAGGATCCAGAAGATTATATAGCTATATAGATAATATAGATAGGTATAGATATAGATATAGATATATTGATATATATGAAGAGAGAGGAGAGGAGAGAGAGCAAGAAAGAGAGAGAGAAGAAAATGTTGTCCAGGTAAAAGAAATCCTCCCTTTCTAGCTAAGAAGAGGGGGAGAGAGACTTACACACTTGTGTTCAGCGGAACTAAAGAATGAAGGATGAGGAAAAGAATAAGGAGGAGGAGGGAGAACAGGAGGGGTAGGAAGAGGAGGGGGAGGAGGTGAAGAGGAGGGGGAGGAGGATGGGGAGGAGGGGGAAGGTGAGAAAGAGGGGAGGAAAAGGAGGAGGAGGGGGAGGGTAAGGGGAGGAAGGGGAGGGGGAAGGGGAGGAGGAGGAAGAAGAAGAAAAAAAGGGGATTTACGCATGTGGTTGGCTCTTTTGATATGGATTAAACATCTAATCAGGATGAACCTTGTTATCGAAATCAGGTGAGTAAGGGAGAGATCAGATTGGTTGGTGAACACAAGAGGCTGACTCAGGAGGAGACAGCACATCCTTGTGTGTTAGGCCCAGAAAAACTTGCAGAAGCAGTAGGAAGCTCTTGCTGAGGAAGTTCCTGCAGCCATCTTGGATGAGACTTGGTCAAAGGCAGGTTCCTGTCTTGCCAGGGCAGGCAAGGTGTAGAGTTCTTGGGCTTTTGTCCCTGGTTGACTACCTATAAAAATGCTATCTTGTCCCTGTCATCTTCCCTAATCCATATTTCTTTCACTCTCTGTGAATTGGGTTCTGGGGAGCAGGATTCCTCAGTAATAACTATGATCATTTTCTGATAACTTGCCCTGAGTGATGTGAACAGGTGCATAGTAGATTCTTAGGATGAGAAGCAGATTAAATTGGTGGCCTGGAATATGAATTTAACTAGGTGTTGAAAAACAGGTTGTCCACTTTGAAACCCAGAGAAGACAAGCATCCATTAGTGAATTATGACTCCATCACATACCCTCAGTCAGAGTCTCTGTTTTCCAAACACATCTCACCGAGCTTATTACTTTAGCATTTGCTAAATTTGAGGGGTGTTTGGCTTTATTAAGCAAGTGTGAATTCCTAAACACTATAGTTTTATTTAATTTAAGCACAATATGTGTTTTAATGCTTCTTGTAATCTATAGGTGCCTCTTTTGATCTTGCCTTTTCCTTAGAATTTATTTATTGGAAACTGGGCCATTTGACCCACAGATTTTTCTATCATCTGGCTTTTGCTGATTTCTTCCTCACAGTGCATTTGACCTTTTTCTCTGTTCTCTTATCACTTGTATATAATCAGCTGTATTCAGAGCTTTGATCATACTCAGTTTTAATTACTTTGGCAAGACTATAGAGGTTTTACTTGCTATCACCAGGAGGTAACTGGCTGCTAATTTTTCAGTTATTGAGCTATATTTTTTTCTTAGATTCCTTTCTTAGATTCCTACACCTTTCTCTCTTTGTCTCCTTATTTTGATTCTGCCAAATGCTACACTATTTACTACCGTAGATTTTGACTGACTTAAGATACTCATTTATTGGCCTTGTTTTATCCCATTCTCTCCTACTTATATGTTTCTTCACTTCAACTATTATATTGCCTGGTGTGGTGCACAGGCCTTTAATCCCAACACTAAGGAGGCAAAGGTATGAAGACTGCCTTGAGTTCAATGTTAGCCAGAGATTACATAGTGAATTCCAGGTGAGCCTGGGCTAGAACAAGACCCTAGCTCAATAAATAAATAAATAAATAAATAAATAAATAAATAAATAAATAAATAAATAAATAAATAAATATTATGTTAACATCCCCTGTCCAAATATTCTCTCCTTTTCCCTGGCCTCCCTGATTAATGCAATTGCAGAGGTCTAATCTGTATTGTGTTGTGCTGTATTATGTTTCTGTAAAATGTACTAAAAATTTTCAAGCTCCTTTACAATATGGACAGTTATGATTTATGCTATCTAATACCCTGCTCAATATATTTTAATAAAAATTAACAAGAGCTAAAATAATAAAGCAGGGACTTTTAACATAATTTTATTCCTTCTTTTTTCTTGCTTGGTCACTCAAGTAAAGAGAAAAAAATACTTGAAGGATGTGGTTATTTCCTCTAATGGAAATAATATATGCTTAGGTGGTTTGCTTTTAGAATACTGTTTTTAAACTTGTTAAAATTTATTTGTTTGTGTATATAGGGTCACTTTCCATGGTGCTTGTGTGGAGGTCAGAGAACAACTTCAAGGTGGCTGTGCTCCACCTTCTTTGAGACAGGGTCTCTTGGCACTGAAAATGATCAGCCAGACTGAAAATGAATGTCAGGCTTGATGGCCTTTGAACTTTGCATGTTCCAGGCTCCTACTCACATTGTAGCAATGCTTTGAGATCACATAGGCATTACCACTTTACGTGTGTGTGTGTGTGTGTGTGTGTGTGTGTGTGTGTGTGTGTGTGGTGTTGGGCATTGTCCCCTAGGCAAGCAAGCAGATTTTGCAAGTAAGCATCTATAATCACTGACCCGTCTCTCCACACTTTTAGGTGGTCCATAGGGACAGTATGTATATTTTAAGACAAGGGATTCTCGTTTCAACCTTAATTTAATCACAGGAAACAAACTCAATCCATTAATAGAGAAAATTGTAAAAACTACATGAAGTAGATGAATTTCATAATCAAAAGAACAAGTAGCATAAAGCTGGAATCTACTTAAGTGGAGGACTAAGAGATAAGTCCTATAATTAGACTTTCTCTTACTGTGGCACCTGAAGACCATTGAGGCAGAAACAATAGAGTCCCACACTGACTACAGCATACTCACTGGAGGGAAGAGACAGGGAAGAAATCTGCAGACAAATCTGTGGAGAAAAACTTGAAATAAAAAAGAGATCAATGAAAAAATAACATGTTGTCTGGTGTTCATTACCTGATACTAAGGAAGTCACATAAATCCTGAATAGAGAAATATCCAGAAGGGAAGGATGTTCATTTATTTGAGCTTTATGATATTTCTGTTGTATCCAACCACAAGAGCATTCTTTCCATACCAGGCACAATTAGTGTAGAACTCGAAAGCATCACAGCTCATTATACGGCTAAACTGCACCTTCACCAGCAAAATTTAAAAGAAAAGAAAGCAAGCAGATCTATAAGTAATTTATTGTTGTGAGAGAAAGAAAAGATTTTCAGCAACCTTTAAAGGAATATATATATATATATATGTATATATATATATATATATATATATATATATATATATATATATATATATATATATATAATCACAGTTATTATAAGATATAATACCTAGCATTGAATTAAGAATTATATAACATTCACATTATCAGGAAAATGTGAGTAGAAAAAGAAAGTCAAGGCAATAGTTGTAACAGCTGGAAGAAGGTGCAGTTCAGAGATCCTCACAGGAGCTCAAGAAACAATGCTTGACATGTCATAATCAAGATGCTTCAACCAGAGATAAAAAGAACCTCTGAAACCCACGAAGGAAGAAACATACATACCTAAGCAGCTGACCTTGAGTACATAATATGAGCTTCAAATTCTCCCATAAGTCAATGGCAAGGACCAGCCACTTTCCTTGGGATCTGTAAAAAGGCCAAGAATGTAAGATATGAGAAAAAGAAAAATTACACACACACACACACACACACACACACACACACACACACACACGTTAGTATGATTCAAAGGTCTATGTGTTTTGGTAAAATATGAGATTCATGTGAAAATATGATTTTCCACAGAATGTGACACAGTAAAATTTATCACTAACTACAATAATTGTTATTTTTGTGAGGAAAAAAACCTAAAGAGCATCTTCCTCCCAATTAAAAGATAAAATCTAAGTGTAATTAATGAGTCATTTGTTACTGAAACTCAGACAAATCTTTTATAGCACTTTTGAAAACAAATGTCTTTTGTGTAAGCACTGATCAGATAACAAGGCAAAACCCAATGTTTTAGCTGAACCGTTTCATAAGATCCCCAAGGGAAAATAAATGAGATGATTCCTCGCTAGTGAGGTACTATAAGCTTTCTCAGGGCTTCACCATCTTCATTTGTGATAGGCATTTGTCTCTTCAAAAGGAATGCATTGGCATAAATTTTGGATTTCAAATGAAAATTTAATAGAAGATTTCCTCTTAAATTCTTTATCTTTGTATGTGTTTATTCTAATTCACATAGGTGTGAACTTACATATTCCATGGCTAAACAAACAAGCCCCCAAACATTCATTGACTCAGTCATTCTCATTCATCATTTATGATTACTGAGCCTTCGTGTAGCTCCACAAAGTTTTCCAGATGTTTAAAATATAACAGTGCACAAAATAATTTCCCATGTGGATTGGGAATTACTAATACATTATGATACTTGGGAGTAGAGATACAATAAACCATACATGTCACCAATCACCAAGTTCTATCATACATAAACGAGGTAACACTAAAGAGAAGTGATGGACAGTAAGTACTTACTCTAAAAGGAATTGAAGCTCAAGCCAGAGATTGAGGTTGAGGTTTGCAACAAAGTTTCTGTCCTTGCAGGTCTCTGTGAATAAGTGGCATCAGGACAAAGGCTTTGAAGAGTCAACTTTGGAAATATCAATAAAACAAAGGGAGCAGCCAGTGCATAGACCTAGAGGTGGAGAAATACTCCAGTGGGTCCGCGCTGAGAGTGCTA
>PVHP010034258.1:0-18777 GCA_004024765.1 Zapus hudsonius
ACCACCTTGTGGGTCTGGCTTATGTGGTCCTGGGGAATTGAACCGGGGGCCTTAGGCACTGGAGGCAAGTGCCTTAACCGCTGAGCCATCTCTCCAGCCCAGAGATAAGGTCTCTTATCCTGAAGCTCACTGCTTAGGTTAGACTAGCTGGTCAGCAAGCCCTAGGGATTTTCTGTCTCTATCTCCCTAGTGCTGAGATTACATGTACTCATCACCATACTCAGTTTTCTTTAAATTTAGTAAGTAATTTATGTATTTTCACAGAGAGAGAGACAGAGACAGAGACAGAGACAGAGACAGAGACAGAGAGAGAGAGAGCGCACGAATGGGCACACCAGGGCCCCTGACACTTCAAATGAACTCCAGATACATACATCACTGGTGCCCCAACCACGTCTCTTTACTCCACACCCAGTTTCTCAGCGCATATTGGTGGGAAGAACTCAGTTCTTCATGGTTGCATAGCAAGGGCTTTAACCCACTGGGCTGTCTCCTCATCTCCTGAAGTCTGTACTTTTTTTATATTTAAAAAATTAGCACTTTTCCATGATTATATGAAAAATTGATAGGCACAGTTGTTAGAATTTTCACATATTTGACTTTAGTAAGTAGTTCTGAGTTGTTCACCACTCATATATACATATATGTGTATATAATCTATATATACATAATACACAAACATTAAACACACACTCATATATATGTGAGATTCAACATCTGCATGCATTTATAACTATATATGTAGGAAATATATTTACATATGAATATATATTACAGATAAATATAAAATAAATTGTGTAATCTTTTAAAATGCTACAAATTCAGTCCGTATTATGTTTTCATTTTCTTTCTCTTTTTTTTTTCCAGTGGTAGGGAATGGAACCCAGAGCCCATCACTTCTCTGCCTTTTGGCTAAGATCAAGGGTGGAACCCAGAGCCTCGTGCACGGTAGGCAAACACTCTACCAATGAGCTACACCCTAGCTCTTCATCTGCACTTTCAATAATAAATTTACTCCTATATTTAAGTATTATTGAATATTATCTTTGCACATCTTTGAATTGGCTATTCATATTTCTTTATCCATTTTTTTCTATAAGATTGATGTTTCCATGTCTTGTCTACAAGCTATGCATATTGATTTTTTGGTAATTATATATAATAAAATTAGCTTCCCACTTAGTGGCTCATATTTTAAATTTATTTCCTTCTTGATTAAAAAGATGATTTTGTTTTGTTTTGTGTGTGTATGTGTGTTGCCTAAGATGACTTAAAACTCACTAAGTAGCCCAGGCTAACTTCAAATTCATGACATCAAAAATATTTTAATTTATCGGAAAATATAAGTATTTAGGAGACAGTTTCTTAGTACAATGGGCAGTGATACACAGTTGGCAAAATTGTGGAGAATTCTCAGCTTCCAACAAGACACAGCTGAAGCATTCCTCCAAAGCTCAGGGCTGGGAAGAATGTGGAGGTGGGGAGGAGGACTGCAAACACTGTCATCTGGATACCAGATAGCTGCTACACTCATGACCTCAAAGCAGCTGAAGTTCCAGTGCAAGACGAGCCTGTCGCCTCTCACCAATGATGACAGAATGATACACCTCCCAGAGTAGCTAGCGGTTGCTGGGAGACGAGAGGCAGGTGGATTAGTGCAGCAACCCCTGGTCAGTTGCCCATTCCACAGTAACTAACTGACCACTTTTGATCAAGCAATTAACCCAACTTAACACACTAAGAAGGTGTTCAAGTAAGATGGGTATTAATGGGGAGAAGAAGATCAAAATACATTATGTACTTACATGAAAATGTGAGAAATAGAAATATTTTTTTTATTTTAAATATTTAATTTAATTTAATTTTTTATTTTAAATATTATTTTTTAATTTTATGCATTTTAAATTTTATTATTTTTTTTTAGGTAGGGTTTTGCTCTAGCCCAGACTGACCTGGAATTCACTATATAGTGTCAGTGCCCTCCAACTCGAAGTGATCCTCCTACCTTTGCCTTCCAAGTGGAATGTTCAGATTAAAGGCATATACCATCATGTCGGGGGCCAGGGGAAGGAGAGAGAGAGAGATAAAGAGAGATAGAGAGAGGGAGGGAGGGAGAGAGAGAGAAAGAGGGAGAGAGAAAGAGAGCAACAAATTCCATTTTCATCTGGCTTTTTGTGGGTACTGGGGAATCAAACCTGAGTCGTTAGGCTTTGCAAGCAATCACCTTAATCCCTGTTCAATCTCTCCAACCCTTAATGTGAGATTTCAGGCCTTGATGTACAAAGTAAGAGAGCAGGACAAGTCAATGAAAGGATTCCTGAGTTTCTCTTTTGTTCCAAACATAAAAATTATTGAGCCATAAAAGACATGCAATATGGTCATGAGGGCCTGCAAATACTAGCCTCTTACCTAAGAATCACACTCAATGTGCACTCTCAGCCTGCACTGAATGTAGGTCCTCTCTTGATATGCTGTCACTGTGTTGCACAGCTAGTCTAAAAATGTTTCACAAAGCAATGTTTGAAGGGTTGCAAGACCCCCACCCTAAGGCTGTGTAAAGGGGAAAAATCTTTCCCTTGCCCCTGCCTGTTTTATTGGTGTGTTTATGGTGTTGGAGATGGGTTTCTCTCTCTGCTTGGACCTATGAAAGGGGGCCAGCCTTTCACCATTATGGAACTTCCCCTGGATCTGTAGCTTCAATAAATCCTTTCCTCCCATAAACTGTGCCTGGTTTGGAGGTTCATTCCAGGAGTGTGTGGCTGACTATGACACCAGTATTTTTTTTAATTATACATATATAATATATATATATTTAATTATAACACACATGAGATGTTATCATCATCACATGTGTGCATGTGTTATATATATATGATATATATATATATATATATATATATATATATATATATATATCATATATATATGATAACACGCACACACACATGGGCTATATACTTTTATCCCCTCATCCAACTTCCGTTACCCTGGGGGCCCTCTCAGTGGGGCTATGGTAATCAGTGTGGGATCATGAAGGCCTCTTGCCAGTATTTGTAAATGAAACTTTTGCAGGATTACTGGTCAGCTTGTAGATACGGTGAAATCTTGACTTCACATAGTCTTTGAGTTTAGGTTTCTGTTGCTGTTTTCCTAAGCTCTATGGAAAGCAAAAGTAGCCACATCAGCAGCATCTCCCCAGTGGATTGACTCTGAGAACACACTTGCTTCCCCTGGATTGTGCTAATTGCTGACACCTGGTTGTGAAGACTGTGGATGCAGCATCCTCTTTTCTTTCATGGTGATTTGGTAATGGAATAATCGGGCTGGAGAGAAGACTCAGAGGTTAAAGGCACTTGCTTGAAAAGCCTGATGGCCTGGGTTCAATCACCCAGTAAACATGTAAAGCCAGATGCTCAAAGTAGTACATGCATCTGGAGTTTGTTTGCACTGGCAGGAGGCACTGGAACTCTCTCTCTCTCTCTCTCTCTCTCCCTTTCCCTCTCTGTCCTTGTAAATAAATAAATCAATAACATCAAAAATATTAAGAGAGATAACAGACTAATGACATGATTAACTCAATTATCTACACTTGAAATCTTTTTTTTTAAGGAAAATAAAGAAAATGGAATGATTAAGATTGGGATTTGAGAGTTTTTGTTTGTCTCTTTGTTTTTACAGCATCTCATGTAGCCCGTTAACTCCTGATCCTCCTACTTCCATCTCCTGAGGACTGGATTACAGTCATGTGCTACCCTACCTGGTTTAATGTCCTGGGGACTGAACCCACAGCTCTGTGCACGCTTAAGCAAGCACTCTACCAACAGAGGCCCATCCCCACCTCGGGATTTTGCCGTTTGAAAACACATGCACATATTTAAAAACTTTAGCATGAAAGTGATCCATCAAACCACTAATCAAAAATGACACATTATTTAAAGGTTTGCTTTAACAACAATATGTGAGCGTTATCTGGCACTTTAGCCTTTGAGAAGATAATCTAATCAGCAGAAGAGGTAATAGGGCTCAGCAAGTGCTGGGGAAAACAGAATTTCATCTTAGTGGAGTTTAAGATGCAAATGAAAATGCATTCCTTTGGTGCCCATTTGATGAAATTCTGTTTTCCCCAGCACTTGCTGAGCCCTAGAAACTAAATGAGTATCCCAAAGGAGAAATGCCCGCTAACTGGATATTCCAAACTCCTAAGAGTTTTGTTCTTACTTTTCTCTTTTCTTTTTCTTCTTTGCTCGACATAGTCTTGAATAGAACTCAAAGGTGCTGTTTACCTGCTTAGCACATCTCTAGGTGTTCAAGACCGGTGATTATACCTCTCTATTACCTAGGGTACAGGCCAACCAGAAAGAAACCTAATTATAGGCTTTCTTTTCCCAGATGACTGCTTTTCACAGCTTGTTATGGTATCAATTTCAAGATTCTTCTAAACTTAGCAAATGAGTTTGACCATAACTTGGCAGTGATGAGATTCCTTTCTTTTCGTTTCTGGAAACATGATTACTGAAGCAAATAAGGTATTACCCAGCTTGCTTCTAAAAAGAGATAGGAAATAAGTGGCAAGTACATCGACTATTTTAGTTCTTCAAAAATATCCTCTCTTGGGCAAATCATCGTGCTGTCTGCTAATGAGTTTGCGAGTGTAATCTGACACTGATGTTCTTTATGCATCATTTAATTGTTTCATGTTTAATTGCATTACGACAAAGCCAACATCTGTGGCAATGAAGATATAATGGATATTTTGTAAAAACTCTGAGAAGTAGTCCAGAGTCACAGAGCAGGCTTGCCCATGGGGAAAGCACATTCTATGAAGGACACTAATCATCTTGGTTGCATTTAAGACACAGGAGGTCTCCGAAAACCAAAGCCAGTTAATTAGTAAAAGGCGGAATTTAAGATGCAACAATAGATTTTGATGGACAGCTTAAGCCATCCGCTTCTTTTGTTTAGAATAAGGAAAAGATGGTTTTCATTTTATCCTTATTTTAGCTACATGCATTCGCTATGCCAGTAACAAAATGCCCCCAAAATTTCATGAACAACTTATTGATGTTTTTCTTGAAGATTAGTGTGGTTTAAATCTTTCTCTATGAAATAATAAATTCACTTTTAGGTAACCTACATATGGCAATTCTAAAATTAATATGCATATTTTACCCACCTGATGTATTTTGTGAATATGTACAGGGAAGAAGTCGATCCTACAGTTGATAATGTGTATTTGACAAATGGAAACATAAATTTATAAATTGTCTTAGAGATTGGCATAGGATATGCAAGGAATACATTCAGACAAAGTACTGAATTTGACAACAGTGAGAAATCCTGAAGGTCAGAATTTTATTGCTCATATTTTTAGAAGGATAAACGGGATTATTAAAATTCCTCATAAATAATGGTAATGTCCCCAGGCAATATGATATGGGATTAAAGCAAAAGGAAGAGAAAGACCAAATCCTGAAGCAAGCAAGAAGAAGGCATGCCCAGAAGAGAACCAGAAGTCCAGCCTGGCTGGTGCCTAACACGTAGGGTGAATGGGGAGACGTGCAGGTATAGAGAGCAGGTGTCAGTCACTCCCTTACAATGTTGAAAGGTCACATGGTTCTTTCAAAATGGGCAAAGAGAGGTGTGTGGCTGTAGATGTTAGCCTCCAGCCCTCCACACTCTTTCTCTTGCTGTCATCTCCACCAAACTATGTGGTAGTCTCCTCAGCCTGCTTGGATCTAAACTGAGCCTTAGCTGTGGGCAGTGGGGTGTTGAGAAAACATGACTTGGAATAAAATTCACTGCCCCATTAGGAGATATTATTTTACCTCATTTGCCTTTCTGCACCCTCCCTCCTTGGGGGACCTGGTGTGGAGGGAGATACAGCAATATCTTACCCTGTGAATATGGTAAATAAGAGCCTGAGACTTGGGAATGGCCGAAGTGTCCATGGATATCTTCATGTCCATGAATTGTGTACGTCATAGGTTGTGTGGCCTTTTGTGGGGTTCTTGTCTTGCCAGGCCTCCCTTTTTCAAGAATGAAACTATCTATCCATCCCATACTTGTTGAGAGTGATAAAAATTGAACCACTAAACTATAATTTTCAAGTAATGATAATTGATTGCATTTCTTAACTTTTGACATCATGGTTCACTTATTTATGGGCCAAATATCTTTTGTGAAGCCCTTCTTATTTCCTTAGTTAAAAAGGAAGAGGTTTGATAGTTTTTTCTTCTGCATGACTATCTAATTTCTGTGCTAGAATCTGCTTTCACCCTCGGGCAGTGCCCTTAACTTAGATGTCATCCTTCCACAAGTCCTCTCCAGGTTCCCTCCATGCAAAATTAGTTATATCAAAGGCTCAGGAAGAACCCTTTGTCATGACCACTTATCAAGCCTTCGGATATTTACGTATTTCTACCTTTCACACAATTCTTATGTTTTATAACCCAGGCACCTAGAATTTTGTACTGATCATCTTACTATTTTTTTTATTATCCATAATTAGATACACTTAATAAGGGAATAATATGTTGATGTCTCCAGTTCCCCCATTTCCCTTGTCCCTGTTCCCAGTTAGTTGGATATCCTCCTCCGTGGGCAGTCTGGATCAGTCCATGGGGTAGGGGGTTGTGAAAAATGTTAGTCATTCTCCAAATTATACTTAGATTTTACTTAAAAAATATTTGTGTAATGTTTACTCTACTGCAAGCACTATTTTAAACACTTGATGAATTTACCTGCCATTGTTAGGGACTTTTATTCTCACTATTGCACTGATGAGAAAACAGAGGCCTTCAGAGACAAAATAACTTTACCAAGTCACAGATCCAATAAGTAATGGAGCTCAGATTAGAATTTAAACAATTATGTTTTGCTTGAAATAAAATGCCAGAGTGAAATTTTGAAGGAGAGAAATTTAGAACTAGTCTCATCTCTTTTTGCATACAAGGACACACAGTAGAAAACACAGATGTGATGATACAGGGTGGGAACAGGAAGTGTTCTAGGAGATAAAACGTTGGTCCAGGTCTCCTGATCAACACATGAATGCTGCTGCATTGGCTTCCTAAACCAAAATCCTCTAGGAAACAATGTGGTCATCTACATTTCAGAACTCACCATCCAAACACTCTAATTTGATTGGTAGAGACCTCTTAAAACTCTCCGAAGATATGTCCATAGAACATGTATGTCAATTTACATCAGGTACATAAAACCACGAAAATCTCATGAGAATAACATTTTAGCCTATTCAAAGCAGGCATTCATTTTTGCAGAATTGAGGAGAATATATAGTCAAAAAGGCCTGAAGACATCTAGAGAATTAAAGATAGAGTTTAATGACATTGACCAAAAGTACTGTAGTGTGACAGCAAGAAGAACTCACGAAGTTTGAGAAGCTCTTGTCACCGGATTGTGTGAGAGCTTCTGAAAATATCCTTCACAGGGTTGGGGAGTCCGGAAAGTCCTTGCATGAGGACTCGGGTTCAGATCCCCAGCAGTCGTGTAAAAGCAAGACATGCTCGTGTGTGCCTGTCAGTGGAGCCCTGGGAGTCAGAGACAGGAGACCGCAGGCGCTCATTGGCTAGCCAGATAGGTGAACAACTTGGTAATAAACAACCTAATACTAGGTTTCTCAAATTATTAAAACCACTATGAGGCATTGGTTTGGGGAACAAATGATGAGCAAGAGTGGACTTTCATTGAATCAGAGAAGTACTATTCTCCTTTAGGAAGAAACAAAATGCTTAGAAGCACTGGGCCTGTGCTTAACTGGAAAGAAAGCCAAAGGAGTTATTGATCCTGTGACGTCGGTGAGGTAACTGTGAGCTGAATTTGTAAAAGTACTTAAGAGAGATAAACTGGGGGGGGGGTGAAAATTTCAGTAGAACTTAGAGGGCATATAAATATTTTAAAAATTACACTGTTGTATATATTTCAGTAAATCCAAAGCAAAGACATTATGACATAGCTTCAGTTTAAAAAAAAAATCAAGGGTGTGATTGAAATAGCTTTTGTTAAGACTAGGGCCTTGGGTAAGAAGATCTTCAGTCTTCTTTCAACTGGAATAAAGAGCTTGTTCAAAATGTCACTGTATGGTTGCACAAGAGCCCAAACTAGCCATCATTAAATCTGTAGACGGAGACATGTCTTCAAAACGACTGAGTGTAGATTCTGGTATGTGAAGTTGACTTGAGAGAAATTCCCAGTGAGTTCCGTTTGAAGCACAATTAGCAAAGAGTTTTTTTTTTTCCCCAGCCTGATTTAGAATCATTAACCAAACAGATATGTTTCTTAGATGCCATTGACGTATTTCTCACCCAAAGCCATCAGACATGGATGTTCAAATGATGAAGCAGCGAGGACCTCACAGAGAACAGAGCAAAACGCTGTGCTGCCGGCCACACAGGACCAGCGTGACTAAAATAAAGTCACTTCAAAGTACATCAAATATACATTTATTTTCCTGGTAGGATTTCAGAATTGTCTGTCATGCTGGCTGCTGTATGACCAGTGGTATTCTGATTCTTGAATGGAAAATCTACTATACTCTGTTTCTTATTGGGAGTGTGAGGAGATATGCATAATCCTTTAAGAGAGTGGCAACATTCATCCATTGGTAAGTGTATTTTACATGTTAAGTACTAGGAGCTAAGGACTTTGATAATATGTTTCTGTCATATTTCTATTGAGAAGGATTGAATTTTGTCTGCCCAGGCAAGGTATAAATCACAGGATTTTCATTGTATGAAACTGCAGTGGTTAGTGGGTGAGAATGAAACCATCACAGTAAAAAGAAATATGAAGTTGAAAGCTAGAAACTGGAAAATAGCTGGGTATCATTGTGCATATCTATAATCCCAGCTGTCAGGAGACCGAAGCAGGAGGATTGTGAGTTTGTGATCAGTCTGGGTTAAATTCAAGACTGCATTTCCAAAGCCAAAATAAAATAAGTAAAATAAATTAAAATAAGCCAAGAACATACATGTAGCAGTATCCGAAACAACTTGAATTTTGAGTCATTACATATAACTCGGCATGAGCAGCGGAATGCAGATTCAGTGTGTCTGATTTTGCTAATATTGTTTGTGCACTTCCTGAACAGAGGAAAAAAATTCTCTCTTCTTGTCATGTTGACAGCTTTTGCTACATAAATAGATAGTTATGTAGGCAGATACAAAGGTGTGAACTTCCCCCGTGCATTTTAATTGGATGTTCGGCTTGGAAGAGTGGGATTTTGCATGCAAATGGTAAAAATGCCCATCAAGTAGAGTCCAGATATCCAGTTTAAGTCAATAAAGTGAACACTGCATTGTTAAAAGTGGGACCATTCTGTTGTTGAACACTAACTAGTTTATAGGTCTTACAACAGACCCTCAAGGGAGATATCTTGAAATCAATAGAGAAAAAGAAATCTCTGCACATTTCACTTCCTCATCAGATATCCCTGAAAGAAAGTACTTTGGAAAACAAACTTTGTGCATCAAAGTTTATGCAGATCAGGAAAATCTCTTTCTTTTTCCCCTAGAAGTGTTGGTTCTTTTTTTTGATAGTTTGATTAAATATTAATTGATCCACTGTTATTTTCATCAAACAGATATTTACTTAGTGCTTACAATGCTACAGGCTCTATTGTCACAAGATAAAAATACAAAAATGGTCATTGCTGACCAGACGCTTACATGAGAAAATACATTAATGAGTAAAATTGGAAATTCAAGGGACGATTATAGGCAGTGATATTTTACAGAAGCAAAATCCTGTGACAGATCAAAGAAGTCCTCACTCAAATTTTAAAATCAAAACCAAAATCATAAAGAAGCCCCCATATATATGGAAGACAGTGCATTTCAGAAGATACATGTGTGAGGACCTAAATGTGTAAGGAAAAGAGTGTTTTCTCCAAGAAACAGCAAAGAGGAAGAGCAGTGAGACCCAAGGAGAAAGGTGGTAGGAGATAGGTGTTAAGTAATAGCAAGGCCTGAGTCAAACAAACAAACTAACTAACTAACTAACTAACTAACTAACTAACTAACTAACCAAAATGGGGGCAATAGAATGGCATTTTTAGTCAGAAGACATCCCTTAAATGAATAGATGGTAATATGATTGGTTTATGCTTAAAGTATCATTAGCCAATATGTGCAGAAAAGGATTGGTGAACCAAGGATGGAAGTGTAGGCTTGTTAGAAGCTGCTGGAAACTTCCAGATGAATGGGGATGTTGACCAGATGATCATAGATAAAATGTAATAGTAGACTGGCAGAAGCCAAGTGGGTCTTGGTGGACAAATTTGTGAATTATTTAAAGGCAGGCAGGAGAAAGTAAGAATGCAAAAGTGGATCATGGATTTCTGAAACTAATTAAAAGAAAATGATGGTGACTGGATGCCAAGAGCTCCATTTTAAGTATCCAGATATTGAAGTCGACTGGGCATGACAACGAGAAGACTGAGTGTAGATGTAAATCAAGTACTTATCACTAAAAGCCTGCATTCATAGTGAAGAGCATTGAGTGTAAAGGAAAGATCAGTCATCAATCTGTGGAATCAACAAAAAGGCACATGGCTATGGCATGAGAAAAGCTACTGGGCTTCTTCTGAAGGAGTGTGTTGACTAAATGTTATTGGCAGTGGGTCTGTGAAAGTAGGCATGATTCACTTCGGGTAAGCAAACAAAATTAATATCTGTTTGCCAGTGACTTTGAAGAACGTACCAGCCAGAGCTTCCCAAAGTTCCTCAGTGTCTGTGGTTCCTGAGCTACTTTCTTTTCTTGAAATTGACAATGCCAGAGAAAAAGACCAACTCATGTTTGCAACTCATGTTTGCTTATATTCCTCTTGACACATGACTACTGAGTGGGGATCTATAAAGAAGCTGAGAAGGTATTGAAACTACATTTTTCCACTAAGCAAATATTTCCTATGGGAAATGTAATCGATGGAGAATAACAGCCCCATGATCTCTGCCTTCTGCCCACAAAGCCTTAAGGCTGACCCTTATCAACTAGTCATTAAGTTCTCACATTCAACGACTTTTAATGGAGAAAGAAGACTGTAGTTCACATTCATTCTGCCAAGTTATGTTACAACTTGTTTTATAAATGTTTATGAAAACTGTCAGCTATGCACTATTGAAAGTGGCATTTTTATTCTTCACTCTTCAGTGACTCACAGAAACTTACCCTTTGACTCATCCACACACTAAAAGGCTTTCACACATTTAAAACAAAGTTCTATAAATAAAAAAATGTAACCTATTTGTCGTCTTTCCTAAATTAGTCCAAGAAGTAGATGCAATACAGATGATGTGTGGAACTGGCTCTCTCTCTCTCTCTCTCTCTCTCTCTCTCTCTCTCTCTCTCTCTCTCTCTCTCTCTCTCTCTCTCTCTCTCTGCAGGCTGCGAAAGGGCAACCAAGGCAGATGCCCAGCCCATCTTGACCCTGCCAGTCCTGAGTGAGTGCTGAGATACCAGACCTTGCTCTGAAAGCAGCCATTAAGATGTACCGACCCAGGAGTTCAACAACAAAAATAATGTCAATTTGCATTCGCTTTTATTTGGAAAATATTTGTTTTCCTTCTTCTATAGCAAACTCATCCATGGTCACTCATTTTGCTTACTTCCCATAGGGAAAAAAATTCCAAAGACTGTCATCAGGTCATTCTGAGTATTTGAGCTGCAGCCCAGGCATCCCATTGTTTTGATAATAGTCACATTAAGATCTAGCTTTTAAAAGTGCAAGTGAAATCATAGACAGCATTGTTATCTTTGTGGATTGGCCATTGCTTAGATTGGTTCTTGGTTCTTATTTCTCTAGCTCTGTTCTGTTTATCTTGCTTTTCCCTTTTTGGACAAGATTGTATTCAGTCTCTGTGAGCAAAATAATAATAATAATAATAATAATAATAATAATAATAATAATAATAATAACAAGATATTATTTTTCACTTACCCTGTAGCTAAATTGGAGAAAAATACAATATTTTCCTCAGTGGAATATCAAGAGAAAGGCTGTACCCTGCTTTCAGTACAGACATTTTCCTTGTGATCTTCTCCCCCTCACATGGAAGAGAAAGATATTGAAATAGAAAAGGTCTACATGGCTTGGAGTCACCAGGTAGAGGAGAGCCAGTCAACATAACCACCTGACCTTCGTGCACAGCAGCATGTCATTGAATTAGCCTCTTGAAGTAGTGCTACCAAGGTATTGTTATTGTTATTGCTAGGTGTATGTGTGTGTGTGTGTGTGTGTGTGTGTGTGTGATCATGACTGTGTGGAGGTCAGAGGAAATCGTTGGGGTGTTGAGACAGGCTGTCTCTGTTATTTTGTCACTGGGCTTATGAAGTCAGTGATTTTCCTTCCTCCGCCTCCCATTGTTGTAGACATGTTGAGATAACAGATGATTGTGGCATTTTGTATCTTTACCAGGTGGATGTTGGTCATCTGAACTTGGGTCTGCAGGCTTAGGAAACAAGCCTCTTTAACCACTGAGCAATTTTCATATCCTGTGTGTTGTTCATTTTAAACTCCTGGCTAATATAGGCATATTTAATTAAAGTAAAGCTTAATAAAGTGATGCAATCTTTTAACTTTTAGGTTTGACAAATATTATTTATTTATTTGAAAGAGAGAGAGAGAGAGAGAGAGAGAGAGAGAGAGAGAGAGAGAGAGAGAGAGAGAGAGAGAGAGAGAATGAGAATATATGTGTGCCAGGTCCTCTTGACACTATAAACAGACTCCACATGCATAAACCACTGTATGTGGGTCCTGGGGAATCAAACCCAGGCCATCAGGCTTTGTAAGGATGTGCCTTTGACCACTGATCCATTTATCCAGCCTACTTTTTAGTGTTTTTTTTTAATATCAGACTCTTGCACACTACAGAACCTTTGCAGACATTATTCTTGCCACAAGGAGTGAACATTCAACTCTTCTCTGAAGAATTCTCATTGAGATATGAGTTAACAGCTTAAGTCTTGGATCTTTATTAGGTTTTCCCAATATGGATAGGGAAGCCATTAAAAAAAACTGCTGAAATTTACATTGTATGGAAAGAAGAAGTTCTAAGCCCTTTTGTATGTGGCTTATACCAACCTAGTAAAACTTCTACTGGTGTCAAAGTTTATTACCTTGAATTGATGAATGCTCACAAAGAAACTGAGGAAGTTAAATAGTCATTGATTCTGGTACTGTGGGGAATCAAGGTTCACAGATAAAGAAATATTCACAGTGGATAAAATTAGAGGCAGAATTCTTCCTTAGTGCTTTGCCCTAGAGAGTCTTAGACTATCCATCCTTATTTGTATGCATAAAGAATTCTTCATATCAGTTTTCATATCTTCATATAACTTCTAGTACTTATTCAGTATCCTATATGCAAGATAGGATTTGTAAAGTCCACTGAAGACATTTTGATTTTATAAATTTAATGTTATTTACCATGAAATATTAATGCTTGCTCAGTGGTTATCTTGGGAAAATATCTGCAGTTAACCAAACCTGAACTATATTCATATAGGTAAGCAACTTTAATCTCTTTATTATATGAAAAGAATAAATCTATTAGTATGATAACACTCATGGCTGATGGTAATAGTAGGAAGTAGAGCAATCCAGAACCTCAGTGTGTGTGTGTGTGTGTGTGTGTGTGTGTGTGTGTGTGTGTGTGTGTGTCTGTGTGTGTGAGGGGGGAGGAGCTGAGTTTATCATCATTTTAATGGAATTACTCTCATAAGGAGCACATTCTCGTGATAATTGTATTAACCCCAATCATCTCTTTAAATCATTTCAGCACTTTTGTAGTGAGATCAACTTTCCACTGTAAACCAACCTATGAACTCTAAGGAACATATTCACCATAGCAACCATAATGTAGCTTTTGCTTTTCCTTAGAGGAACATTCAGATTATATCACTTTTATTTCTGAATGTGTACTTTTTCTTGCTACTAAACACACACCAGAGATTTTATAAGGTATTGATTTGGACATGTCTTATCTATTTCTTCAAAATCTTTTTGAGAAAAATCTCACCTTCATCTTTATAATTTTATGAACCCTTGCTGCTTCTTACTGCTATTTCTGGGCCTCCATGAAGTGGGTGCCACAGAACAAGGTCTCCTGTTTCCCAGGCAACTGCTCAAGACTCAGTAGTACCATCTCCTGTCAGACTGAGGTGGATCTTTTTTGAAGCAAACTTTGATCCATGGAAGGAAAGAAACAGGAAGATAAACCGTGGCTCTCTAAATAGTCTACTGGATTCATAGACTACCGCATCCTATGCCTTATTCTATACAGTCTTCTCAGTATTGTCCCATGACTCTGTGTGTGGTACATAGGCCCCAAACCCCCAGCTATTGTCCATTTTTAGTTCATCTTGGGGTAATGAACAATAGATTATCACTTAGGACTACCTTTAATATTTCTGTCTTTTCTTTTCCCCTTACCTTCTATCCCATGGGATTTCAGCTCCCAGAATTTCCACTGGTTTTAAGGCTTTACTATAAAATCTAGACTAATAAAGTTACACATACATAGCAATATTGAATCTTAGATTATTAATCTGTTATACAAATGGTTGTCTAAGAATACAGTTGGAAGTTCTCATTGCTTTACATTATTCAACTTCTCTAACCTTGAAGGTTTAAAAGTTCAGCTTTAGTCTTGATTGATAGAATTACCTTCAGTAATCTAATACTGAAGGATCAGTTAGGTAACTTCCATTAATGGAGGATGCTTTCTCCATCAATCCCTATTAGGATATCTTTATTTGAACTTGATAACCAGATTTTATACCCCAGTGAGACATTATCAGTTGAATATCTAGGGGAGGCCTGAAACTCAACATTCTCCAAGTGAGTTAATCATTTCCCACCCACGCCACGTGTCCAGTTGTGCTTTTTCCATGGGACAGAACTCTGTTCGCTTCTAGTCATCAGAGCTAGAGAGCTGATATTCTTTCTCCTACTTTTACACATATTCCCGTTTAATCCATTTACAAATATTATCAGTCAACTTTTATGCCATGTCTCAAATTTTAATTTTGCTGAACTCTTGATGGAGATCTACATGGTTGATACATCACACACATGACTTATCTCAATTCAAAGTTCTTGAAAATATTATTTATATAATATTATATAATTATATAATGTTATTTATATCTATGTTCTCATGTGGAGGAAGGGGCAGCAGGAGAGGGCATTGCTGAGTAGCGAAGATGCAGATTCTTAAAGGGCTCTCATCTTTTGACTCCCTTCTCTATCTTTGTTACATCAGTTTATTCAATGACTTCTCATGATGGTCTTTTTCAGAGCAAGCTTTTGCATATTAATGACAGCAGTGATAATATGAATCCTCTTTAGCACTCAATGCAAAAGCTATAATGAATATAGACACCCTTTACTCAACAACATATAGAATGAATAAGTTTGTATAGATTTATTATTTAAAGTTTTGATTTTAAATAAGTAATATTTAAAACTGATTCATTAGAGACTATATATAAACAAATCCCCTTTGTGTTTATTGATAAATACCTAATTTATCAGTTTGTTCATTTAAAAGCATATTTGCCCTTGTGATGGATTTGTGGACTATTTTATTTCTTCATTTCCATTTTTGGATATATGCAAGTTCTCTCCTAAATTCTGTTCTTTATTCATCTAAATTATGCTGTCAGTTTTCAATGATAATAAATTCTACATCATCAAGATAAGTTTTCAATTAGAAAATGACCTTAGTTTTTTTTTTTTCAGTGATTTTCTTCCATTCAATTCAATTGTAATTCTTTATTTTAACCACTACTCAAGTGAAAGTGCGGAGAATTGAAAAGAAATAACAGTTTTGTTCACTTTTGGTGACCGACAGAAGCTGCCTTTGTGGGAAGTAATTTAAATCACAAACACCTACAGTGCTTAAATTTTGTTCTGAATAGCAGCTTGCTTTTTAAAACTATTTATGGCATGCAATTTTATTTCATGGATTATGACTGTAAATTGTGGACAAAATGCCAGGAAAAGTGTGTTTAAGAGGGTAAAAATAAGGTGGTTGTGGTGGGGAAATAATGACGCTTGAAGCCAGCAGATTCAAAAGGTTAAAATTATTTGGTCTCAAATCAAGGAACACAGAAATCACCAGACTTAAGTTTCTCAGTAGCTGTATGTGTCCCAGCTGTCCTGAGCAGGGATGAACTGTCCATTGCACTGCTGACAAGTAAAAATTGTCCTTTCTTCCTCTCATTGGTGCAGTAGAAACAAACTTTTTTTCTTCTTCTTCTCATTTTTATTTATTTATTTATTTATTATATTTATATTTATTTTATTTTTATTTGGAGAAAAAAAAACAAACATGTCACCCCCAGGTTCATTTTTAATTCCCACATGCAGTTTTTCCAACTTCCAATATATTTTTCTTTTTAAAATATCACTTGTTTTTCCCTTGACAATCTTTTGGTCTCTCGTGAATTTGTTTAAACCTAGGCATCAGGTTTTATGTAACCTTTCAGAGGATGACTACTCTACACCCTGAGGAAGTTTTATGGCTTGATATTTCTTAGAATGATCGCAGCCTTCTATTTTTCTTTCCCTTACATTTTTTTTACTTTTAAAATAGCTTTTATTGGGAACTTTAATATATGAACATATTGATAATTAGCCATATTTTCATAGGGTTATTCTCTTATACCCCTCCCCCATATACCATTCCACCGATGGCCTTCCTCAGTGGGGTTATCAGTAATAACATGGGGTCATGAATGAACCAGTAAGTCCATGGGAAGTCAGGAGAGGACAATGCCTCTGAATATACTTTCCCACTGTGTGGATATTGCATTTTTAAATATATTTATTGTACATAATGAGTTACATTACTTAGTGGGCAAATAATGAGTTGTTATCCCCAATTCCCCAATGCCCCCCCTCCCCATCCCCAATCAGCTGGATATCCTCCTCTGTGGGTTGTCTGGTTCAGTCCTTGTGGCAGGGGACCATATATAGCCTAGTACTCAGCCTGGTTTTCCTGGCCCAAGTGTGTTGTTACTGAGGGGTGCCATGTCTCTGGATAGTCTCCCCCACCACGGCTCTCACAATCTTTCCGCTCCCTCTTCCGCTCAGTTCCCTGACTTATGGTGGGTGAGTATTAAGGCTGCTTTAATGTTGTGAGCTTAGGGGTCTTTGTGTTGAAAATTGTTGGTTTCTGTCACCCTGGCTTATCCTGTGTTGATTGAATGGCTGTGGCTGTGGGTCCCTTGTTCATTCTGTCATTCTCTGCAGGATTCCATTTGGAGCCTCCGTGATATGACTGTGGTGACCCATCTCTTGCCAGGATCTCAGCTATCTGGCTGTGGTTGGTTGGGAGGGTTAGATGGGCCCGAGCTCTCTCATTGCATCCTGAAAAATACAAACAGAATTTCCATCGGAGAGTGAGATCTGTATAGGTTAACAAATATACACAATTCTGGATTACCTAGATTCTATTTTTAGTAGCCTCCCCATCAATCGCTCCCATAGTGCATCGTTTCTTGTGAGCCCAAGAGTATGGGATCTGGTGCATATTGCCCTGAATCCCCAGTTCCACTCAAGGGCTCCCCCTCCCTAAGTGGAATATTTGTCCGAATTTAAAAGCTATTGATTGTCTCCCTCAGGCCCAGGTTTCTCCATTGCAAGAGTGCGCCTTTCTTGGTTCCCTGGTATCTCTCAGTAGGAGGTATGGTCAGCCTATTCAGCAGCACAGACACCAAACTCCATTAACCCTTTAGCATGGCAGGGCTTAAAGCAAACCTCACAGTTATATCTCTGAAAATAAATGGACTTAACCCCCCTATAAAAAGACAGGCTTGCAGGGTGGATCAGAAAAAGGGACCCTTCCATCTGCTGCCTCCAGGAAACACACTTTACCTCTAAAGACAACAATATTCTTAGAGTAAAAGGATGGAAAACAGTTTATCAGGCATGTGGAAGTAAAAAGCAAGCAGGTGTGGCTACATTAATCTCTGACAAAATAGACTTAACACCAAAATAAATTAAAAACGATAATGATGGGCACCTCTTACTCATCAAAGGAATGATCCAACAGGAAGATATCACCATCATTAACATATACACACCAAATTTGGGTGCAACACAGTTCATAAAGGGAACCCTACTCAAAAATAAAATAGAAATAGACTAATTCCATCATAATAGGAGATTTTAATACACCTCTATCATCTCTAGACAGATCGACTGTTGGGCACTGCCTGTTGGCGCTGCTACTGAGGGCACGGAGAACAAAGGGTTAAGGATGTTTGAGTGAGGTGAAACCCCGATAATTTGGTAGGCTTTTCCCGGCTCCATCAACCCTGACTCCCAACCCCCATGAGCTAGCCACAAAAACCAGCATTTCCATCTCACCATGACTGACACTGGGTATCAGAAAAACTTCCTTGTACCCATCCTCACGGACCGTGGCTAGCATCACGTATTTCCCACCACTCAGGCCCCCAAATGAGGTATTCTCAGGCCGCCAACTCACCACCCCCATCAACCAATCTCCCTACTGTCTAACCAGTGATGCTCTTCATCATTGCAGCCATGATTCAAGCAGTCCCAGTGGTTTATGCCAGTGGCTTACTTTGGTTTTGTAGGTGTGCAGATGAAAATGCTATGAGGTCAGAATCTTTCACTATGATTTTGGAAAAAAAATGGCTGGAAGTACAGACAGAAGACTGCAAAAGGGTAGCTCCAAAGAGGGCAAAATGGGGAGATGCCTATTGAAGCTTCAATGGAGAGCCTGG
>PVHP010034259.1:0-19167 GCA_004024765.1 Zapus hudsonius
TCTACAAGACACAGGACATGTGCAACTATAAATCTTCATATTTCTATGACTTGTCACTATAACCTCAATAGGAACTTCATAAAACCTCATGTTGAAGTCAATTTTTTCTTATTATTTCACAACATGTCAATGATGGAGGCAAAAGGATTAGTTGCACTGTTATTTTGCAATTAAAAGGTCAGCCAAAAAACTTAATCATATTATTTCTTTGAAAAACCACATTTTGGGGCTTGAGAGATTGCTCAGTGGTTAAGGAATTTGCTTGCAAAGCCTAATGGCTCAGGTTCAATTCCCCTGTGCCCATGTAAAGCCAGATGTACAGTCGCGCACGTGTCTGGAGTTCAGTTACAGCAGCTGGGTGCCCCGTTGAAACCATCATTTCTCTATGTCTCTCTTTTCTTCATCTCTCTTTCTGTTTGTAAATAAATAAATTTTTAAAAGTACTTTTAAAAACATGTTTTATAATTATTAGGTTACTACAAAAGCTGTCTTTTCTTATAGTTTGAAAACTTGTATGAAATTTTCTTTTGACCTTAAGTTTTATGCTGTACTTTAAGGCATGATTCATTTCAACTAAATTTTACTTAGAATAAGAGAAACATGAAAAGTTTTTAATTTTTAATTTATCTTGTTTCTGTCAAATGGGTTTGAAACACTTTAATAGCAGTTATTAATAAAAGGTAACACTTCTGCTGAATGTATTTTGTGGATCTATTTTTGATACCTACTCTGTCTCATCAATATGTATTTATTTCCCCTTGCAAATCAAGTAATATATATTAGTATATTCCATAATGTTATTGGAAAGACAATGTAAACCCACTGTCTTCTGCTCTTTTCAATTTTTTCGCTTATTTTATTTCATTTATACTATCATCTAAGTAGTAGAATAATCCTTTCTGCTTATACAATTTTCATTGAATTTCATGGGAACCAAATTAGACATGGACATCAATTTGCATAGCATTTGTGCTCTTTCTTGACTCTCCCAATCCTTTGCAAAGCACACATTTTTCAATTTCTTTTCTCATCATTGTCCAGTTTTCAGCATACAAGTTCTACATGTATTTCATTAAATTTAAAAATAAATATGTTGTTAGTTTTCAGTGATGCTAGGTGTTTCATATTTCTCTGTCTACTAATAGTGTAGTGAAATATAACTGTTATTAAATATTTATCTTGTAACCTACAAATTTATCATAAGTCCTGTGAATTCTGTATGAGCAAAACAAAGGAAAATTTATTTGAAAAATTTGTGGACAAAAATCTGGGAAATTTCGAAGATATGAGGATAAAGAACAAGATATCTATTGGGAATCAGCTCAAGAAGCATGACATCTTCATTGAAATTAATTACAGAAATTTTAGTGTCACTGAAAAATATTTAAATATTATTATTATAATTTAAGAAAATTTCAAAAACAGAAAAGTTGTGAGCTATACAATTGATAGTGCTCATCAGAAGCTAAGAATGTTGCAGAATAATAATCTGTTCTATAAATATATATGGTTGAAGTGCAGATCCAGAAAGCATCCAAACAATTGTAAGATAGGAATAAAACAAACACAGGTATCGAACAAAATGTGAAGTATTTTGGGGTTCACAACAAGCCAGGAAGCTATAAAATAATGAAGTTTGTTTTGAACATAGTGAGAGACTATTTCCCACCTAGATTCAGTACCCTGTCAAATTCTCCAATTGTGTGAAAGCAGAGCAAAGAATTTTCACATATCAATATTAAGAAATATACCACTCTGTAAATAGCTCTTTTAGGAAGACAGTAGAGGATCTGTAGCAATATGTTATGCGAATGTAAGGAGAATGAAATGTGTTTTGTTGCTACAAATAATCATAAAAGGATAAATAAAATTTCTAGGAAAGCAAGTTCACAGAAATATTTAAAAAAAGAAACTGCCTACCAGTATGTTAATTGTAAATTATTCAAAAAATATTATGTTATTCATTCATTTTCAAGCAGAGATATAGACAGAAGAGAGAGAGAGAGAGAGAGAGAGAGAGAGAGAGAGAGAGAGAGAGAGAGAGAGAGAGAGAGAGAGAGAGAGAGATCCAGGGCCGCCACGCTTACGTGGGTTCTGGGTACTGGGGAATTGAACCTGGGGCTTTAGGAACTGGAGGCAAGAAGCTTAGCTGCTGAGCCATCTCTCCATCTGTCAATTTTTTAAAAATGTATATTCCTTTTAAAAAATGAGACTGGCCCAGCATGTTGTACATGGCTGCAATCTCCAGAAAGCTAAAGAACAAGTGTGAGTTCTATTTCAGTCTTGTTTACATAGTAAGACCTTCCTTGATTCCAATTTAAAAATCAAATTTATCTATTGTGTATCTATATATCATCTAAAAACTTATATAAGTATATAAATATGAGTTGTTCATGCACACATATATATGTATATATATACACATAAATATATACATATGTATGTATATATATTCAACATACAATTATGCAGTATTTCAAAAAAAGTAAAATATGACCAAAAATCTGCTAGTTACTTTATGCAAAGAGCCTATTTTATATGATTGTGTATATTTTAATTTTAAAATACATAAATTTAATATGTAACATTCAATAATTTAAAGTGTAACATTGGCTATATCCTTTTAAATATACCCACATTTTCATATTAAAATTTATTCTTATAATCAAGGGTTATCATTTATATAATATCCCGTTATAATCTGTAACACAATTCATTTAACTTTTATTTTATGCTTTTGAGCATTAAGATTTTCTTAAATATTTGTCTACTATAATTGAGAATTTTATGACTATATATATATATATGAATATTCTTATTATACTCTAATTTGTGATCAAGATATACTCACTGATATGTGAATTACTAATCAAACATAGTAGGAAAAATAACCATACATTATTTACTACTCATTAAAACTCTCTTCTTTAATTCTGAAATTAATTCTGACTCTGGCTGTTAATAAATATCAATGTCATTAGATATATAGAATTTAATTAATCAATTATAAAACACTTTCTATCATCACATATTTCCTTTCAGGAATGCAATATAATATTATCTTTATTTAATTTTTAGGGTCAAGAGGAACCTGAAAATATGAATTTTAGTTGCTGAGTGAATTTTGTGACATAATTACAATGGTATGATAAACCATTATGAGCATAAAGTCATAAATATAGCTTTGTAATTGGTGACCATTTAATTACAGTTTAACTTTTTTCACAGGGAAAGAAATACCCTAAAACTATCTAATTTTAAGATGTCAAACTGGAATAGTTTGAAACCAAAATCAGCTTTTGTGTAATGATGAAAGCATTGAATCTCCTTCCTTAATTGTGACAATTTGGAACAAATTAAGGAGTCTTTCAGTGAGCAATACTCTAGTCACGGCATAGTGAGTTGATGTTCAGGGACGTTTGCTGAGCAAGACTTTCCAATCAGAGATCCTTTAGTTAAGAGACTATCAGCCTTTTTATGATTATTTCTGTCATTAACTTCTGTAGGTTAGTAGTGCTTTTATCGGGGTGTCATTTTATAAAAGTCACATTTCTTGTAATCATTTCATATGTCTAATCCTTCCTAAAACAAGTAACTTTGTTCTTATCAATATTATAGGTTTAACTAGAATTTTAATACAAATATAATGGGTACACAGACTTTGGTGAAATTAGAGTTCATAACATTGTTTCAATTAATTTTCTATATAGCAATGTTAGAGTTTTATCTTCCTACAGCTCATTTATTATTGACTGAAATACAGTGTTTTTATTTTTGAGTTCTGTTGATCCACATGGAGCTTTTTGCTATGTTACAACATGTATCTGATGGCGTAACTCACTAGAGTTCAATAAAGGTTCAAAAACTCCAAGGGAAGAATGGTAAATGCGTTCACGTTGCAGATGCAAGTCTAAAAAGAATACATAACCCACGTAAAACACTGCCCTTGTGAGTAGAGCTTTTGTTTAAGTGAATTATCTCGAAGCAGATTTACCTTAAAGATATTTATGCCTACAAAATGACTCAGGAGCCAACACATCATCCTATTTTACCCTCCTTTGACCTTGCTATAAAATACTCAAAGAGACCTGCACAATGAATTCTTATATTCTCTGCAAGAGAATATGAATACAAGATGCTTACTAAACACGTATATAAATTCTATATCATCGCTAAAGCATAAACATAACTAGCTACCTGAAAAAGGAATAAATTTAAAACATGAGGAATGAGCAAAGAATAAAGAACATCAAGGCATTATCAGCATAGTTATACATCGAATGATTCAAGTTACTTCACACTAACTGAAAAGAACACATCCTCATTTTAAAAATAAGGGTTAAATGGAGGTTTTAGAAATTCATGTGCTCTCAGTGAATACATAGCATGATTTTTTTTCATTTGAGTGTACTAAAATGATACCAGTTGTCATCATAAACTTTTAAAAACAAAATTGTTATCTTGTTTTATACATAAACTTAATAAGCCTACAAATTTCAGCCGCTGTTAGAAATCAAAACCTTTTGTTAAAGGCATTGTTCTTTGAATTTACTTTATAGACTCAAAATATTAAACATGAAAATAAGGTAAGGACCTTGTAAATTAAAGAGTAGTTTTCCAGAGACATTGCCCCCTCAGCAACAATCCACAAGGGGGAAGAAAAAAACAAGGGGACAAATACCAGTTACCTTAGATGCAGTTCAAAACCCCTATCCTATGGACAGATCCAGTATATGCACCGAGGAAGGACCTCAGAGGGTATGGGACAGAGAGGAGGGAAACGGGGACATATTCACAAGATTTGCTCATACAATGTATATACTTACTCATAATAAAGCTATTTTTTAAAGAGTAGTCTTCATTACTTGAAATTTTGGAGATTCCTACATGTGAAGTGGCATGGCCATCCGATACAACTTATTAATCATGATTAAACACTAGAAGCACCTGATAAGCTTATGGACTTATCACTGCCAATGCCTCACACAACTCCCAGTCAATTAAAATCTGTATATAATGCTTCTCATTGGCATTAAACTCACCCTCCAGAGGGAAAACACCAAGGAAAACACTCTTCCTAAAGAAATTTTGCAAGAGAGTAATGTAAACGTAAGATGGATGCTAAAACCAAGGGTCTCTTATCAAACACCCAAAATTTAGGAATGTTTTTAGGAGATTGGTATTATATTTTTCCTTCGGATTTCTGATGTAGTAGTTTAAGCAAGCATTTTTAGTGGTTTTTACTAATCTTTTCTCCCAAGTTGAGTATAAATTGTATACTTATATTTTACTTTCTAGTGGGTAGAAAATTATGGACTTCAGAGTTCTTAGATCTTTTCAATATTATAATATTTTATTCTATTTTGATAGTTGAATGACTATCAGTGTATAAACATTCAATTTTAGGAGAGTGCCTTAACATTGAGCCATCACTTCAGCCCCAAAGACATTCAGTTTTATTGTTCATTACTTTTTGCATGCTTACTGATTCACCATCATTTCTTTGTCAGGATTCTTGTTCACATACTTGGATTTGGTTGGCTCTAATACATTGCAAGTTCTCCTGAATTTTCACAAAGGAGCTGAAAAAAATTATAGCTTAAAATGTATGAGAAATTGACCAAAGAAATAAGGGAAGAGAAACGTTGGACCACTGAAAAATACATTTATAGTGTTTATCTGTGAATAAAAATGACTGTTTCTTCAAATGATAAAATTTTATAAGTGTATTTTTAAAGTATAGATATGACAGAATTAAAGAATCTAGGGCATTTCAGGTAGATTTCAGATAGCAGCACAGAATGATATATATTTATATCACCTTTTGAAAAGTTTATATAACATTTTAAAATGCAAAGTCTTTTCTAAGCACACAGTGTTGTTATAGTCCTTATAGCCAGACAAAGGAGCAGGAATACTAAATTGTTTTATTCATGAAAAGTTTCTGCATATGTAAATTTAGAAATAACACACTTCAACCCTTTCAGTGGAGTACTAAAATTAGCCACTGCATCTTAGAAGTAGAGCAAAACCCAAGATAAATACAGTGTTGGCATCAAATGAAGAAGCCAATAACAATGCTGTAATGGAAGACAAATTTACACTTTGGTGGTGGGGGGGGGCAAAGGAAAAACATAGGACTGAAAATGCTAAATTTAGACTAGAAAGAAATAGCTGGATTATTAACCCAGAAAAATTGAACATTAAATATATTCTTTCATCCACAACTAAGAAATATGCAGAGGAATTGCAGTTCATTTTTTTTCTTCAAAAAATATTCACAAAAGTAGAATATGAAAATGCTTGATAAATTATAACAAAATATGAAACAACAAAACAGATTAGCTAAAAAGTTAGTATGATGAAAGTGACTAATATCAGTGTAATATGTATATAAATAGGAGATATTTGACTAAAAGTCTCAATATTACTTTTTAACTCTGATATTATTACTAGTATGCATTGATTATGTACTATGTCCAATAGTGTTGTATTTTTATGTAGTGTGTTTCAATTAGTTGATCAAGAAGTGTGAGCATATTACAAAGATTCAGCAACTCGGGCTTCAAGAAACTTTTGCTGTTGGATAATTTATTTCAAGTGCTTAAATTCTGCATTTATGTCCCTGAAAAATGATTACACATTTTTATCTTTACTTCAGTGTTCTCAAACTGACTTTTATATAATTGCATATTTGAGCTTTATTTTTCCTAAGAAATGTTCATATATATATATATATATATATATATATATATATATATATATATATATATAAAATGTAATATACATGAACACTGGAGTGGAAAACATATGACATACTTTTCAAAGACTAGTAAATACTGAGACTGAGAAGCCAGGCATGATGAAACATACCTTTAATCCCAGCTCTCAGGAAACAGATGGATGGCTGTGAGTTCAAGGCCACCCTGAAACTACATAATGAATTCCAGTTCATCCTGGGCTTTGGGAAGACCCTCAAAAAAGAAAACAAAACAAAATATTGAAGCTAATCCAATATTAATTCCTATAAACTTTACCTAAATGATGTGGTTGAGTTTCCATTTGTAGTATGAGCCAAGTCTTAAGTCATATTCTCAGAGTAGTAATAGCACATTGAGATCAGCAGTATTTCTGAACTGCTGTGGCGATCTCTCCAACTTCTAGCATTACAAAGAATTCATATGGCCAGATCCCATGCAATCTTCCCCGCTATGGCCCAAGTAATACTGGAAAGGAATCTAACAGTAGTGATCATTCCTAGCATGAACTCTAATGCACTGCTCCAATGGGAAAGTGTTCGAGCTTCAACTTCCTGCAGAAATTATAAATCAAAATAAAATGCTGCATCCCTGGAGATACAGCAATACTTTCCAATCCACAGAGATTTCAAAGATATGGAGTTATTCCTGACACATATTTAACCTTGTTTGTTTTATTAATGGAAAAGACAGTTATTTCTTAGAAAATGGCATGGTAATAAAATATAATTGACAACTCATATTTCATTTGATGCTATAAATTAATGACATATAACAGTGACTCTATGTTTGAGTATATTATTGTTAAATATTAATCTTCCAGATAACAGGGGTCATATGGAGCTTTTACAAAGCAAGAAAGTCCACTATTTCTGTACTGCTATAGCAATAATAATAAAAAATGGAATTCAGTTAACTTGCAAATTTCTCAACAACTTTCACATATTTTTATTAAATATCTAATTATTAACAGACATAGTTATGGCAATGTTTACTACAAATCTATTAGTTACAACGGTTGCCTTAATATGGCATGTGGGAGAGCAGCAGGGAATGTAACACAAATTTGAGAGGGCCTGGAGACCTGACCTATGCTTGAAGCAAACAAAATATAGCTTACAAATGAAAATTGGACAATTGCTGTGATCTATGTTCTTGGTACTTAGGAAAGGAACATATTTCTCTCAAGTCTTATGTTAAGTACTTGAAAAGGAATTTAAATCATTTAGGTTCTTCATTAATAATTAATTGCCAAGTGAATAAAGATGTTAAGGATACAAATAAGTATAACAAGATACTATTTGAGATCTGATATTCACATAGGTAGCAGACTTAGGAAAGGAACTATATTTAAAAAGGAAGAGGCTTTTTGGATAGTTTGCTTAGACATTTCTAATAAAATCTATTAAAATTATATAGAGATGAAATGTGCATATTTAGCATCATAAACATTAATAGGGGCTTTGAAACCATGACACAAAATATGGCATCTAAGTAAAAGTGTGTGGAACAAATATTAGAGAAATAAAATTCTTGTTTGATAGAAAGACAAATAGATGATTGAAAAACAGAGATGGATGATAGATAGATAGATAGATAGATAGATAGATGATAGATAGATAGATAGATGACAGAGTGAGACAAAGAAACATAGAGAGACTTATAGATGAGAGAATCAGTAAGAAGAGTGAGTAGGGAACCCAAAGATAGAAATACTCATGCAAGGTTTCCAGATGTCAAAGATTACAGAGACATCCACTGGATGGCCAATTTAGCTTCGTAGTAAGATTTCTTTTTATGTGTAGAGAGATGACAAGAACCTTTCCACTACAAAGAGCAGGTCCTGTGAGATAAAATACTGCCATATATTTCTTTGCTTTTCTTTTGAGACAGTTTCACTGTCTATCCAAGAATGTATGAGACTAGCAAACCTCTGTCCTCAGTTTCATCAGGACTGTTTTTAAAGGTGTGCACCACCACTCTTACTTAACAAACAATAATATTGAAAGCATCACATGTCTATGGATACAATGAAAATTATAGTGACTAAAATTATAGCCAGAAAAGAGCCCTCAGAGGTAAGTCAATGTTTGAAGATATACATATTTTTGCACAATAATTCCTAATAAAAGTCTTGGCTAGAATATAAGATTTGCGGCATGACCCAGGCAACCATGTTGCCAGAGAGAGTTGCCACCAAATCTTTTTATTATTTGTGCAAAGTTTCATGACAAAATTGAAGACTTGCCAATCCTGAAACCCAGGGCTGTTTTCTGCATTAGATATATGTTCAAACATGGCTGCAATGAAGAAAGCCTCTCTTAAGGCACATAGAGTCTTCCACAGGAATTTAAGGAATAAAGACATTCTATGGCCAAGGAGGTGAAGAAGAAACAAGCAGGCATTCAAAGTCACAGGAGGGTGGAATGGATCATGATCATTACTAACTACTGACATTGTTTACACTTAGCATCCCTGACAGCTAAGGGCTTAGAGGTTAGACTTGAGTCTTTTGGTGACATGGAAACCCAGAAATATGCTAGCATTTGTGCAGAGCTGAAATGATGAACCTTGGCATGTGCGACAAATTCATTCTCAATGTATCCACAATTTTTGAAGTTGATTGGAGAACAAAACTAGGTGGTTAATCCTAAAATCTCTGAAGGACGGAAATGAATTTGCCTCAGTCACTTGGACCTTAAAGATCTGCAGACTCTCTGCCGAAAAGCTTGCTGCATATCAACAGCCAAGGGACCAAATTAAAGTAGACTAAGCCCAGCCAAGGTTGAACACAGATCGTAGCTATAATTAGTGATTAAGTCATTATTCTCTGTAAAGCAGAATAAAAGAGTGTCTCTTTTAGAAAACTGTATCTTTAAAAGCAGAGCCTTAAAAAAAACAAGAATATGTATTTTAGTAAATCCACTTTATCTGGTTTTATATCTTGGAACTTCATATTTTGGATAAAAAGAATCCTGATTAGCTTGAAACAATAGGCACATGTTTCATTTTTGAGCACACAGTGGGGATCAATTGTGTGGCTATGAAACTATTGAATCAATCTCTTTGTAGAGAAAATTTCAGTTTATAAAATTTCAGCATTTATTGCCTATACCAAGTAATAAATTCATAATTAAATGACTTATTAAGAGGCAAGAACTAGATGAAGGAATTTGATCTCTGGGTTGTAAGTTTTAGGGGTATATGATGTCTTTGGTACATTTCCTTCCTCCAATTCATTTATATTCCTGTCTCTCTCTCTCTCTCTCTCTCTCTCTCTCTCTCTCTCTCTCTCTCTCTCTCTTCCTCCTTCTCTTCCCTTTTCTTGCCACTGTAAGTCCCTACCTTCCCACATATTTTATCTCTGTTCCCTCTTACACGATGTGTTCTGCCTATGCACAGTCCCATAACAATGAAGCCAGCTGATCACAACCTAAAACCTCCCAAAATATGAGTCAAAGGAAAAATTTCCTCCATTAAGCCATGCTCTTCAGATATTTATGTCAGACCCACAGAACTGTCAACTAACCTGTTTTGTAACTTTGTTTACCAGAAACAGTGCAGACATAGGAAAAGGTGGAGGAAAAAACCTCTTGTCAAGATCTTCCATGCTAGTTCTTCAGTTTACTCTTTGATTGGGAGTTATGGCACTGACCAGTTCTGCAGAAGTTTGTGTCAGATTTCTGTGGATGTTACTGTTATAATTGAGCCAGGAAGGCTTCTCAAGTTTGTGCTACTTCATAATCACCTTCATTTGGAGAGGGGTTTTAAGGTCAGTGAAGAAGTAAAATGAAAAAAAAACAAATACATTTTATAAGTAACACTTATATTTTATAAGTTCACTATAAAGAATTATAATATCAGCATGTAAGGTTCTTTGGAACTAGGTAAAAATGTTTCTGAAATAAACATTATTTGATTTCATTGTAAGGAAGAGAAAAACTCTTTTTGAGAAAATTAAAGCATTAATGGGTGGTGGTGCTTCAATCAAATAAAGCATTTATCATATTTCCTCTGCGCTTCTTTAAATCATACTTTCTGCTTTATCTCGAGTTATACTTATTAAGTTATTATTATTTTATAATTATCAATTGATCTTCATGATTATAAGTATGAATTAATTCACAAATAATAACTACAGGTATGAGTAAGTTTTACTTTAATGAAGATAAAGGGAAGGCTAGTGAACCATGTTTTTATTTATTAAATGTAGCTATAGGGAATTATATTAGTTATTCATGCTTGAGCTAAACTTTCAGAAGATTTCATTTGGCATCTTGTGCACATGATTGCAAGTACTCAATCAAGACCTCCATTTCTAGGTGAAGATAATTTCAACAATTATCTACTTATGAATGCAAGCATTTGATGGTAAATATCACAAAGTGATAGCATAAGGATTTAAACTACTTTTATTTATTGGAAATGTAATGTTGATAGAGTTTATTTAGCTGAATGCAGAAGGCACATTTATAGTTATTTTCTTGAAACACTTCATGAATTTATATGAAAATACAATTTTAGCTAAAGTTATATATAAAATTTTCCTTAAACATGTATATCACTAGATAATGCCTACCATAGTTGCATGGATATTGTAACATTTTTGAATATTCATAACAAACAAGAAAGTAATGATGTCCCCATATCACAATTCTCAAAACAAATAATAAAATTTACCTTAAATTTAACTAAGAAAATAGCAAAGAACTGGAATTTCTGGGTAAATCTCAATAGTCCCCTGTGGTTCACATGCTCTGCTGTCTTTCTGAGGATTTAGATTTTACTACACACAATATGAGAACTATTTGTTATTATGCATATGCAGTATCCTATTTGTTAAAACTGTACAGACTTAAAACTCAGTCACCATGTCTCAGGGAATTTTTGCTGAAGAGGGGGTGGAAAGATTGTAAGAGCCATGGTGAGGGGATATCCAGAGGCATTTCTTCCCCTCCCTACTCACTATCTGCTGCTTGCACAACTCAGAGCTTTCTATCCCATGGAGCATTCTAGAAATCCACCTAAGGATGGATGTCAGTGGAATGAAGGCAGGAAGGAGGGAATCCATGGTACCAACACATCAGTTGTTCATACAAACTTTCTTATAATTAAACTGTACACTGAAGTCAATTAAGAGAAATATACTACCCTTCTGTGGTGTGTGAGGCATGGGTTTTGGTTACAGAGTGTGAATTTATGGGTGGTGTGTGCATATCTTTGAACATGTGTACACAGTTCTCTATGGTCTTTGTGCATGTGTAGAGGAACTAAAGGTGGACACTGGTTGTTTTTTCCTATTGCTCCTTCACCTCATTAACATTAGACAGACTCTCTCAGGGAAATTCCAGCTCAAAATTTTTTGTGTTAGACTTGCTTACCCAACAAGCCCCAGCAGTCCTCCTGTGGTCACTTCCCTTACCTCTGTGGTTACAACTTATTCATGGCCACACTGGCATCTTCTGTGGGTTCTGGGGACCAAGCTAATATCCTCATCACTGGGAAGCCATCACCTTTACCCCTTAGCTATCTCTTCAAGCCCGGTAGTAGGTCTCCAAACATGCTATGTAATAATGTGGAAATTTCATTGAAAAACAAAAACAAACAAACAAAACTAATGTTGGATCTATGTAACAACCTATCTTCAATATCAATCATTAAGGAACCAGATTTCAGGAGAAAGGAGAGGCACATAAGCCCACAATCTGCTCATAATTTTAACCTGCTGGATGAAGCAGTGTGGGTAATGTTAGCCATGGAGCTTTGCTTCCTCAAGTTATCGGAAGATAATCAAGAAGTATAGGCAATGCAGCATGAATGTCAGATAATAGCAAAGAGAATGGTGGGGACAGGGGACCAGTGGAGATAAGCATGGTCGTTGGTGGTACAATTTGATGCTTGAGAGTAGAAAAAATAAAAATGATTACAAAGTTTTCAATCTACAAAAGCTTAATGCCAGAAGGGGTTGAACATAAGATGAGATATAATTGTCTCATTGTTTCCCACATTGACTAGGGATACCTAGCTTTCCCCTGGAACAGTGACATCATAAGCACATTTTCTTACATTCTCTGTAAAAGTCTGCTAGGTCTCTCTCCCCAATAATTTCAGTCAAGTTTATGATGAGAAAAAGAAATCAACTTCATAATTTTAATCACTAGAAAATTTCAAAAACTAATGATTCCTTGTTTATATTTGTGGGATAATGTTATAGAAATGTTTAGAAAGCAACTAGTCTGGAAGCCCAAAGTACTCATAAAATTCACATTTTGTCACATGTGTCCTGGATGTATTATGGAGAAAGAACCAATTGGAGAGTCTATTTGCAGTTACAGAAATATGCATTTATGTTTATTACTTTAATGTCTAAAATTGTTAGATTTAATTACATTAACTCTAGTTGACAAATGTGACCGATAATACCAATCGAGTACAAATGCTTTATTCTCCCTTTTCTGTTGTTTCCATGCTAATACATGTAATTGGGAAAGTAAGCTGCATGCAATGACCTGTGAATGAACTACTCAGCTTAGCTACTATGGCAATCCCATTTCTTTGCCAGTGGTTCAATTATAGTTGTGCATTGACTCATTTTAGACTAATTGGATAAAAGATTTTGGGGGGATAATCCTGGGTTTCTGGAAATAAATTTCCTTCATGATGGAAGTAGAAATTGTGTAAATTACCTGCTTTTGAATGTTACGTAAAATGACTGGGATTTGTGAGTTTTGGAATAGCTACTACTATCTTGAAAGACTAGAAACAGTGGGCTTGGTACAATGAAAGCTGAACCATGCATGGTCCTTGAGTCTTTCCTACTTGTGAACTAGACTTGCTTCTGTTTTCATCTGGATTACCTGTGGGCACATAACTCGGATTCTTCTATTGTTCACAGCATTATAGAAAAGTTATATTGTATTGCTGCTGATGCATTGGTTTGCAACATATACTTTTTAGCAAGGAAACTTTATGTAATTCTTGCTCAGAAATTTGAAGCCACGGGCTACTGCTCAGATCATCTTTTTACCATGTGGGTTGCTTTGTCTTTATTTCAGGACTCCAGCATGATTGCACACCTTTCAGCACCCCCCTCCCTTCTCCTCCCCCCAATAACCCCACCAAGGGTCTCCAAGCTTCCAACTGATGATTTCAGCAAAGCTTATGCACATTTTTTTTCAAGAACACTAGATTAAAAAAAAAGGATCCTGGTGTTTTCCATATGTGCTGATTAAAATGAGCAATGCACCAAGGTGAGTTTATTAAAAAACAGCAAGATTTGTAGCTCGGAAGTTAAAGACCAACAGTGGGGAGTACGACAAAATTAAAATTACAACTTAACCAAGCTGTGCTGTCAAAATCTCCTGATTTCTGCTTCTTAAGCCTATGAGGAAAATTGAAGAGGCCGAGGTGAAAAATATCATTTCTGGGGTCTGGAGACCAAAACAGCAAAGTAATTCCTGGCTAGAGGAAATTAGTTCATTTCAGCAGGGTCTGCATGCAAGCTGTTGGGGATGGCGAGAGAGCAAATGAAAGACCACAGAGCTGATTAAGAAGATCCATCATACCTGGATTCACAAAGTTCACTTTCGTGGGAGTAACATGGGCGCACAGTAAGTCAAAATCAAGGCAGAGGTGCCACCATCCCTGAAGCTCTACCAGCTTTGGTGCAAATCTGTGTCTGGGCTTTAAAATCCTTGAGACTTTATACAGGATAATTCATACTTAGACTTCAGTGACATCCTGAATTAGAAGAAATAGGAGAACCTAACTTGTACAGACAAGGACAGAACTAAATGATTAATCCCTTGTCTGTAAATCATTTGGGATATTTCTTGGTCAATAATAAGTATGCAATATGTTACACATACACAATGGGGAAGAAAATAAAAGAGAAAGAAAACTGGCTACCTCTGGTGCAGTTTATAACCCCCAATACTATGGACAGATCAAGTATGTGCACCGAGGAAGGACCCCAGTGGGTGGTGGACAGAGAGGAAGGAAATGGGGACACCTTCACAGGATTTGCACATACAATGTATATACTTATTCATAATAAATATAATTTTAAAAAGTGAAAACTAAAAAATGTAAAATTTATACATATTTCTGTAAACCTATATAGACAAGGACAATGGCTCACTCTGGAGGAAAAACATCCTTCCTCATTTAATCCTTCCTGGAAACACCCTCACAGACCTGCCCATCTTAATATATTTTTAAACCTGATAAATTGACAACAGAATTTAGCCATCATAGCAATATGTTTGGCATTCTTTGAAAACATACATTATAAGGTATATTGTTTGAAATGGCACAGTAGAGTAAGAGAGTGTTTATGCTCCACAGAGTTGCACCTTCTCCCTTCCAGGAGCTTATACCTCAGGGAATGGTCTACTGCTGAATGGTCTATTTTCTTCTGGAGCCAGAGAAAAGAATTCTTCAGCCAGAACTGGTGAAGCTGTGGCCTCTGAGAGAACATGTTAATATTGCAGTAGACTGTGTCTGTGGGAAATTGGATGGATACATCAAATGGAGGCCTCTCTTTCCTTATCTTTCAGCAAAGAGTGTAAGGCATGCTGAACGAATAATAGCAGAGTCACAGGGCGTCTTTATGTGCTTATAGATTTGGCAACATATTCAAGTCTCTGAATAGGTAATCTATCCCTCGAAGTATTCAACCTGCAAGCATAAGAATTATTTTAAAAAAGAAAACAAGAATTGCATGCACCACATACAAAGAAATTATCTGCCATCATTTCCATGACTTAGATTGTCATGCTGGAGGTCATTAGCATGTTTCTATCTTAGGCAAAACTTTTGCCTCCAAATTCCTTCTCCAGATCTATGCCACAAATCTTTTTAATTAATATTTTAATATGAATAATTATATACATTATATGAGCAAACCTTGTGATGGTGCCCCTATTTCACTCCTCTCTGTCTCCAACAAGCATGTTGTTCAACATAATTTCTGAATATCTATAGTAAAACAAATATTGCTGCTGAGACTGCCAAGAATATAAAAAAAGAAAGTGTACTTTTATAAAATCTGTGGTTACTTTGATGTTTACAATTATTTTTGGAAGAATGAATTATATAATTTTTCTGACATATCTGAAAAATTAATATATTGAGAATATTTCTATTGTCTGAACTACAGTTCAGAATATATAAATCATGCTCACTATTATATCCTATTTTTGAAGCATTGTGTATAGGATAGACAGAATCATGCCATCCAAAAAAATGTTCATGACTTGAATCCTGGTACTTGTGAAAATGTTACTTATATATTATTAAATGACAATGGGAATGCATAAACAAATCAGAATTAAGACTGTGAGGTAAGAAGACTGTTTTGCTTTTTTGTGGGGTGAGAAACTTAATCATGAAGGGTCTTATTTAAATATGGAATCAGTCAGAATGATAGTGAGAAGCATCATGGAAAAATGCAGTAAGTAATTTCTGACCTTGGAGATGTGCTAGAAAAGGAAAGCAAGGGATATGAGAAGCTTCCAGAACTTGAGGTAAGAGAATAGATGGCTTTTAGCTTTTTAGGAAAATAATCAAGCTCAACTGAAAAGATATTTCTCGTAGCCAAGTAGGGCCATTTCAGAGTCAATCTCAGAACTGTGAAGAAAAAAAAAACTAATGGGTTTTCTTTAAAACCATTAAATATATGATACTGCAGTATAGAAATGATAGAAAGTGAACAGAACATTAAATAAATTTCCAGGTTCACTGAATATATTTGTCTCTTTGTGTCATTGTAGTTATAAGTAAACTACAACTCAAGTTAACTTACATACATCCAAAAGGCTGTGAGGGTTGGTGGCAACTATGTAAGAGGACTCAACCACTACAAGACTGTTTTTCTCTCTATCTCTAGATTCTATTTCTCTCATGGATATGTGTGTGCAAGCAGGTGCACATGTGCCATGTCGCACATGTGGAACTCAGGAGACAGCATTTAAGTCAATCCACACTGACCGCCTTGTTTGAGGCAAGTGTCTTGATTGATGTGCACACCAAGTCAACTGTCCAAGAGCTACATGGGATTCTTTGGTCTCCCCTTCTGATCTCATCACAGGGGCTCTGGGATGAAAGATGCCCACATCACCACAGCTGGCCTTGCCTGGTTTCTGAGGATCTGAGCTCAGGTTGGCATGTTTGTGCAAGAGACACTGAGCCTCTCTCCAGCCTTTTTGCCTCCATTTCTCTCTGTATTGCCCTAAATATCTTGGGTATCTTTTCCTGTATAAACATCTCCTAGGCCATTTCCGCACACAAATCATCCTTCTTGCAAGGTGCATTTTGAAATAAAATCCCGACATTCAAAAAAAGAGAAAATTCCAGGCTGTATAAATGGGTCAGCAATTAAAGGCACTTGCATGCGAAGCCTGCCTGCCTAGGTTTGATTCCTCATTGCCTCATTACCACACAAAGCACCAAGTGATCCATGTTTTTGAAGATAGTTTACAGCCACAAGAGGCCCTGGCATCCTATCTTCTCTCCCTCTCCCTTCCCCCCTGTCTCATTGCTCACAAAATTAATCAAAATAAGATATATCAGTTAGGAATGCACCTCACCTTCTATTCTCCATTTCCTAGCTCACTGCTCACTGGTCAGATAGTGTGACCTACCTCAAATGCTCCCCTTTGAGAACAAGGGCAGATGGAGTGAAGAAAGAATGTTGTCTACAAGAACAATGTGAAGCTGTACTTGCAGATCAAACTTGGATCTGCAGCACAAGGTTTCCTGAGTTCTCATTCTACAGAAGGAAAAACAGATCAATGCTGCCATCCAATTCTAACACTGATGGGAAGAAACAAGTGATTATATAAATTGCAGGAAATAAGAAAGGAAATGGACATGTATTGTTCAGATACGCAAATTGTCTTAAGAAATTGATTTAAGTGTGACAGGAAATCTAGGTAATTGGAAAGTCAGGTTTTAACACTTTGAGCTTCAGGCTATTATAGGTTTTGTGTTTTGAAGTATTGTATATAATGAGTAGCTATTTGATTTTTTTTTTGAATCATTAGGTTAACATTAGGTTTAGGTAATGATTACAAGAATGATTTCCAAGAAGCAAATGTAATTTAGGCAGTCTAATGGGCCCCATTCCATTTCTTTACCAAAATGAGTTTCATTAGATTTATAATTCCTTACCTTCACTTTTATTTTTATTTTTTTTTATTGTGTGAACTATTCCTATGATGGGGTCTTCTAAGAAGAGTTGACTTATACATTTAAAAGTATTACTTTTGAAGACATTATTTTGAAGTCTCTCTCTCTTTGGCAGTTTTTCTATTTATCTGTCAAACCAGCCCCTGGGGTGTTATGGCTTTTCAGTGCTTGAAGATTTATCTTAAAGACAGGTAAAGAAAGGCAATATTTCTTTGTAGATTTTAATTTTTTTAAAAAAAGTTTTTAGAAGACAAATTCTGATGTATTCAACTTTGAAGAATAAAGAGATTATAGAATTTCTGTGTAATCACAATGAGCTTATATATATATATGTATATATATAAATTGTATATAATAGACATTATAAAACATTCATAGAAACATGACAAACTATAATTATTTTTAGAAAGTTTATAAAATTCTTACATCTGATATAGAATATCACTAGAGATATTTAAAATTGTTTTTATTGAATTATTGTTGAGAAGCACATGTCACTAGCATTAATTACTTTTTTTTTAAATTTAATATTTATTGTCCATAATGAGTTACATTATTTAGTGGGCAAACCATGCATTGTTATCCCGACTTCCCCAATTCCCCCCCTCCCCATCCCTGATCAGTTGTATATCCTCCTTCGTGGGCTGTCTGTATTAGTCCTTGTGGCAAGGGATTCTGTATATCTTAGTACTCATCCCGGTCTTCCTGGCCCAAGTGAGTTGTTACTGATGGGTGCTATGCCTCTGGACCGTCTCCCCCACCACGGCTCTCACAATCTTTCCGCCCCCTCTTCCGCTCAGTTCCCTGAGTCATGGTGGGTGAGTAAAAAGGCTGCTTTAATGTTGCGAGCTTAGAGGTCCTTGTGTTGAAAATCCTTGGTTTCTGTCTCATTGGCCTATCCTATGTTGATTGAATGGCTGTGGTTATAGGTCCCTTGTTCATCTGTCATTGTCTGCTGGGTTCCCTACGGATCCTCCACGATATGACTGTGGTTACTCCTCTCTTGCCAGGATCTGGGTGATCGGCCTATGGTGGATTGGTAGGGTTAGATGGGCCACAGCTCTCTCGTTGTATCCTGAAAAACACAAACACATTTGTCTTATCCTGAGTTGGTTGAATGGCTGTGGGTATGGGTCCCTTGTTCATCCCGTCCTTCTCTGCAGGGTTCCATATGGATCCTCCACAATATGACTGTGGTGGCTCATCTCTTGCCATGGTC
>PVHP010034260.1:0-19189 GCA_004024765.1 Zapus hudsonius
TACAAGGCACTGGCATATCTTTAACGAGTTTTATAATTGCTCTCATATGGAGGAACTCTCTACTTAATATTCAGCGAGTGAAATTAGTATGAAATAAGATGGATTTGAACATTTTTAACCCATCTTTCAACTGGACTATTCTGAAAAGGGAAAAGAATCCTACAGAGTTTCTTTCCCAGATTTTGTAAAGAAGAGGTTGGTATCTGAGTAGAATACAATTTGGGAGAATCCTTAATTATTATGGAACCCATATTCTAATACTGCATTTATGTGTGGCATAGCATAAGGCATGTGTTTACAGTTGGATGATACTAAATTTTAATATTTGCATTTAAGATGCAGGAAAGAGGGATGCCAAAACTGATGGAGAATCTACTTTATGTAGGTAAGTCGTAGAAACTATACTGATTTATGGTGTATTATCCTTCATGTAGCTAAAGGAGCTCAGCCATTGATGTTTTCACCCAATGTAGCATTGCAATGGTGTGAGAATGCAGTCCGCCAGCCACCCTGTACCGAACCACTGCTTACACACAAGGGTGTGAGCACACTCTCAGCCTATGTATACCTTGCCAACACAAAATCCTGCAGATTATAGCATCTGAGCATATAAATTTAGTGAGTTCATTTACTAGACAAATACCTTAATGTGCAGAAAATATATAACGTTTCAGTGACTAAATAAACATTCCGTTAGCTTTGGTTAAAGATCTGGAACTTTACCCTTGATTCTTCATCATAGTTCTCAAATTTCGTATCTGCAGGATAAACAATAAAGATGCTACTTTGTGGCTTTCTTTCCAACAAACATTGTTTTATTGTAGGTGTCTCTTCCATAGATGATGTTTGAAAGCTGAGCTGTGATTTTGTTGCATTCCTTCTACCTACTATATGCAAGTCTACTCAATTTCTATCTGTCTGATAAAAGATTTCATTTTTATTCCTTGCCAGTTTATGAGCACACACTTGGGGTATGAATCGACCTTCTTTCAAAGGAAGGGTCTCTGTCTCCAGTAGATATGCCTGGAAAATCAGAAAGAGAACCACAAAAGTGTGTTGTGAAGGGCCATGTCAACGAGTCCAGAAAGTATAATCATAAGCTAACAAGAAAAATATTCAATCTTTTTTTTTAATTTAATATTTATTGTCCATAATGAGTTACATTATTTAGTGGGCAAACCATGCGTTGTTATCCCGAATTCCCCAATCCCCCCCTCCCCATCCCTGATCAGTTGTATATCCTCCACCGTGGGCTGTCTGTATTAGTCCTTGTGGCAAGGGATCCTGTATATCTTAGTACTCATCCCGGTCTTCCTGGCCCAAGTCAGTTGTTACTGATGGGTGCTATGCCTCTGGACCGTCTCCCCCACCACGGCTCTCACAATCTTTCCGCTCCCTCTTCCGCTCAGTTCCCTGAGTTCCCATATATTAAAAATAGGAAGGGCTTTTTCATGAAATGAATTGACTGGATTTCTTTTTTTAACATTTTTATTGGCTTAAAATTATATATATTAACACAACAATATGCTCAGTATCATAGGTTATATAGATATGGCTATTGAATCCATGATGGTATTCCCTTTTATACATTATTCTCTCTCCCCCCATGACTCTTTACATTCTTTCCACCCCTCTTCTGCAAATTTCCCAGAGTCATAGTGGGTGAGTTTAAATTTTGCATAGTTATTAGGTTTGTAAGAGTCTCTAAATTTGTGTTTTGGACAATTTTGGGCACCCTTGGTGCCTCTCCATTGACCTTCCTTAGGTTATCTGCCTTACTATGGGAATAGATTTCTTGCTCGTCATCACACTTCCCACTTCCTTAGAGGTTGTGTTAGGGCTCTACATGTATAGTCTCCTACTTGGGTGTCCCCCATCAAATCAGGTCCCTTTGGTGGAGTTCAGTTGTCCCCAGTTCTCGTTGCTTTCTGTAAAACACAGAGTCTCCAGCCGAGAGTGAGATTATTATTGGTCAATTGAGACAAACATTGCTAGATTGGTGAGAATTTGGAGGGTGTAGCCTTTCTGAGGACTTATGAATGGTTAGTGAGGCTTCCCCACAGAATGGGGTTCTTGGTCCCCATTCAACATTGCCTTGAGTCCCTGTACCAGTCAGGGATTCCGTGCCTCTGAGCAGATCTCATAGCCAATTAGCCAGCTGTTGATTACCCACCTATGTTGGGCACCACTATTGCACAGATGGACACTACTTGAGTTGCTTGTCTGTGCCATGTGGCAGTGTGTTCTACATTCTCAGGCCATCGGTAGGTGTAACTTGAAGATGCCTCCTGCTGTCTCAGGATAGTGTTGGTCTGGTTCCCCTGACAGCCATGCAACACTTTCCAGCATTACCCAGGCTGTCCTTTTCGGAACTTACTTAGTTTCTGGATTCAGCAGGGTCTCTCAGTGTTGTGTGATATCAGTCTGTGGAATCTTCAGCAATAGGTTTTTATCTTTTGCCTGAGGTGGGTATTCAAGGGCTGTGACAAAAGTTTGTCTTATTTTAGGGACCATGTGGGTCGCTCTGATCAACAGCTCATTGTGGGAGATAACTACTTACTGGGTTGGGGAGTCAAAGGTCAGCATCCTTTGTATCATAGATAGGCTTCCACCCTACTCCCCTTTAGGGGCCCTATCTACCTCCAGAACTTGCTGTATAGAAGATAGGATTCTATGGAGTCAGATTATTGTTAGTTTAGGTATGTGAACATCTCCCCCCTCTGTTGCTTCCACACCTGCCCCCATTTCCTTCTGTCCCCTTTGCCTTTCACCTGAGTCACTAGTTGTGATTACTTACAGTTCAGTTTAACCTGATTAGGGGCCACAGATAAGGGAGTATGTGTGATGCTTTTCTCTGTTCTTGTTTGAGTTCACTGAGTATGATCTATTCCAAGTCCATCCATTTTTCTTTGCATTTCATTATATCATTTTTCCTAATCGCTGAGTAGAATTCCATGGTGTATATTACCACATTTCTATATCCATTCTTCTAGTGATGGGCATTTAGGTTGGTTCCAATTCCTAGCTATTATGAATTGAGCTGCTATAACCATGGTTGTGCAGATGTCTCTGTGCTGAAATGAGGAGTCTTGAGGATATATGCCCAGTAAAGGGATAGCTAAGTCAACTGATAGCTCTATATCCATCCTGTTCAGAAGCCTCCACAAAGCTTTACATAGTGGTTGTACAAGTTTGCATTCCCACCAGCAGTGGAAGAGGGTTCCTTTTTACCCATATCATCACCAGTATCTGTTGTTGGTAAATTTTTTAATGATTGCCAGTCTTACTGTGGTTAGGTGGAATCTCATTATTATTTTGATTTGCATTTTCCTGATGATTAATGATGTTGAACATTTTCTCCAATTCTTAAATTTGCATACAGTCCTTGATCATTTCCACTCTGTCATTAAATCATAACCAAAATGTGAATGCATCAATTAAATATGTGATAGACATAATTTTCTTGTCGCCATGATTTTAGGCTGGTAGAAATAGACCAAGAATGTTTCTGAATTTATAAAAATTAATGATTTGAGCCAAGTGTGGTGGTGCACGCCTTTAATCCCAGCACTTGGGAGGCAGAGGTAGGAGAATTGCCATGAGTTCAAGGTCACCCTGAGACTACATAGTGAATTCCAGGTCAGCCTGGACTAGAGCGAGACCCTACCTCGAAAAACAAAACAAAACAAAACAAAAAGAGATTAATGATTTTCTCATAGGTTTTCTGTGGATTATTATTATTACTAGTGCATGTATTATATCTGGAAAATTGTATATTATGTATAAATACTTTTACTTAAATAAAATATCCCACTTTAAGCAGTATAATATACATAATTATGACTGTATACTCTACCATTAAATTCCAGCTTTGACTTGTAGTCACTATCCAGGTCTCAGATATTTAATCTCATTCAACATAAACTTTTCTCATCTGAAAATATTAAAGTAATAATTCTGACCTCACAAATAAAATCAGATAGAAAATGAACTTGAGCAGGTGACCAAACATAAGAAACATTGTTATTCTGGAATTAATCACAAAATATATTTTCTCTGCTTGTTTTGGAGCCAGTTTTCACATTTCTTTTTCTGAATTCTGGGAGTCACAACATGATCTCTTCAACCAAAAAGAACAATATAATAAAATATTGAATATAAGAAGCCACACTGAGTCCTAAATTCTGTATAATTTATTATGAGCATAATTCAGTTTTACTTTACCTACACCTACACTACCAAAATTATAGAAGAAAGGTTTTATTCATGCTTCTTTATGGCAAGTTTCAATTATAATTTTCTATAAGTTACACCAAGTGTGGTAGTTTGAATGTATGTCTCCCATAGACTTAGAGGTTTTATTAAAGCTTGTTACTTGGGTGTGCAGCCACCTGGCTGGAAGAGGTGTCACTGGGGACAGATCCTGGGGTCCAGACTTATGGTGTGTTTGGGATGGATCTGATTTCCAGCTGAAACGTATGCAGAGGAGTCTGAGATCTGGCAGGGTCCCTGCTGCTTACTACCTGTTCGTGCTTGTTGCCTTTGGGTTTTATGGGCTGCTTTTTTCTCTCGTTTGGATTTATAAAAAAAAGGCTTCTTCTGCCATTGATGGAATGTCTTCCCCCACCCCCATTTGTAAACTTAAAATAAATCCCTTCCTCTCCTAAACTGTGCCTTGTTTGGATGTTCATCCCAGCAATGTGTAACTGTCTACAACACAAAGTAATTTAGCTCCAAACCACAAATATTCAGTAAATATAAATATAAGTAAAATAATAAAGTCAAATATATCTTAGGGGGTGGAGCAATGTCTCAGCAATTAAAAGCACTTTATTACAAAGCTCAATGGCCTATGTTTGATTCTCCAGTACCCATGTAAATACAGATGCACAAAGTGGTGCATGCTTCTGGATTTAGTTTGCATTGACAAAGGGCCCTCATGTGTCCATCCATCCTCTCTCTCTTTCTCCCTCTCTCCATCCCTCCCTTGCTCACTGTCTCTCTCAAATGAACAATTTTTTAAATAGACAGCTTAGTTTTATAACTGTTCATTTTTTTTTGCCAAAGTCACAGTGATATCTATTCAAAGTGCTTTGACCTGTCATCAGTCCTTCTTTTGATTTCCTTAGGAAATACATACTGTGTGCCATGTGCAGCATCAGAAAGTAGCAAGCCTAAGAACTTCTAGGATAAGATTTCCTCTCACATTAAATTCTAAATTATTTTCTCATAGAAATTGTTATTAAAAAGGACAGGAAAAATACCTTTATTAAAATGTGATCATTATTTCCTATGTCGTTTTTTACATGAACTTTTTTATAGAAGCTGAAAATACTTGTGATTTCATTGTTTAAAGGACATAATGGTAACATTATGAACATTGGTGTAAGTGAACTAGATATTTGAAAATAAGAAGTAAAAATGATTACTTGTCATAGTACATAATCAAAATGACAAGCCCTTTTATACACATCTATGAACTATCTACTGTGGATGTGGACTTCAGGTGGGAGTTGTAGCTTGAAATTAATTAACTAAAACAGATTTGAGCCAATATTTTTCTTCTTGCCAGAGTGAACTTCATATAGGTCATTGATTTTAAAGAAGTGGTCATTTTCATTTGAGTAAAAAGTTATTCTCATTAGTCAATAAATGAAACAATGTTTTTTTCCTGCACTATAGCTTGAAAAAGGCTACATGGAAGAATTAAGTAGAGATTACTTACCCAAATGTAGCTTATATTTATGCAATCTTAAAAACAAAAACAAATATGACATGATCATATACATAGCAGACCCAAAGGATAGTACCATGAAATTACTGAAGCTAATAAATTCCTTCAGCAAAGTGGCAGGATACAAAATCAACATACAAAAATCAGAGGCCTTCCTGTATGCAAACGAAAGGCATACAGAAAAAGAAATCAACGAAACAGTCCCATTTTCAATAGTTTTAAAAAAAAATCAACTACCTTGGAATAACACTAACCAAGGATATGAAAGATTTGTATACTGAAAACATAAAAATGCTCAAGAAGAAAAAAAAAGAAGTGAAAAGATGGAAAGATCTCCCAGTGCTCCTGGATCCGTAGAATATCGTGAAAATGGCAATACTTCCAAAAGCTATATACAGATTCAATGCAATTCCAATAAAAATACCAGCTCCATTCTTTGCAAACAAATAATCTTCAAATTTATTTGGAAGGGGAAAAGGCATCAGATATCTAAAATTGTCCTGAGTAAAAGAAGCTCCTCAGGAGGTATCACCATACCTGGTCTAAAGATATACCACAAAGTCATAGTAGTAAAAACACAGCATGGTACTGGCATAAAAACAGACCAACAGACCAATGGAGCAGAATTGAAGACCCTGTCCTAAGCTCGAGCAACTATAATTATGTCATATTCAACAAAGGTGCCAACAATGTCAACTGGCAAAAAGATAGCATCTTCAACAAATGGTGCTGGACAAATTGAATAAACATCTGTTTAAAAAATGAAACTAGATCCATTCATCTCACTGTGCACAAAACTCAACTCTAAATGGGTAAAAGACCTCAACATAAGACCTGAAACTCTGAATACCCTAGAAGAAAAAATAGGAGGAATTTTACATGAGATAGGAGTAGGCAGAAACATCCTGAAGAAACCTCCAGTAGCCCAGGAAGAGCAATAATCACTGAAACAATGGGATCTCTTCAAGCTAAAAAGCTTCTGTCCAAACACACCATACTCAAAGCCAATAGACCACCATCAGAATGGGAGACAATCTATGCCAAGCTATTCCACTGACAGAAGCCTAATATCTAAAAACTACAAAGAACTTAAATAATAAAAAAGTCAAACAGCCCTCTCACAAAAAGGGGAGCTGAATTCTATAGGGAATTTTCAGAAGAGGAAATACAAACAGCCTACTGTCATTTAAGAAAATGTTCAACATCACTAATCATCAGGGAAATGCAAATCAAAACAACAATGAGATTCCAACTCACTCAAGTCAGTATGTCAATCATTAAAAAACATACAAGGAAAATAGATGCTGGTAAGAATGGGGGAGGGGAAGGAACCCTCATTCACTGCTGGTAGGATTTCAAACTTGTACAAGCACTATGGAACTCAGTGTGGAGGCTTCTGACTCCAGAAGCTTGGACACACAGAAGCTGTGTTTCTAATAGTCCCATCAGCAGAATGTGAAGAGCTATCTAACTGGACCATAAATATCTGCATATCAATTTAGATCAGGGATTTTTACCCAAGAAGATTGTATCACTTGATGAGGACCAAAAACAAAACAAAATAAAAGCTTAAATTGTTTAGACCTTGAGAATTTCAAAAATGTATTATAAAGGATTATAGATCTATTCTATATCATGCTCTTAGCTAGATACTTTAAAACGTTTAATAATCCATTATTTATTAAAATCGTAAAACAGATTGTTGCAATTACTCTTTACATATGGGAAAAGAGAGAGCAAAACACTAAAGTTAATTTGCTAGAACGGCTCTTCTTGCCTTGCTGATCTATTCAGGGTATAACAGTTTATAAAAACATAGATAAAGAAACTGGAGTGTCTTGCACTGTTGGTTTCATGGTCAGCCTTCCTTGGGATTTTATGATAAATTTAGGCATTCTGCTATCACAGTCCTGTTCATATACCCTGAACATATACAAAGGCTCCAACTAAGCAAATCAGAGGTCATAGAATATTTCTATGGTATAAGGTACTTTGTTCCAGCCTTCTTTTAAGAAAAGCATTACTTACCAAAAAATTCCAAGGCAAAGACACAAACTGCTGGATTAATTAGCAATTTATCAGTTGCTTAAAGAATTTTTGCCTGTCAAATTAAGTTCCTCTTGTCTTGTAAGTGTCTTCCTCTTTCTGGAATGCAAATGTGTTTTTTATGATCGTCATCCTCCTTGGCTGCTTGTGTTCGTGAATCATTTCCATTCACACTCTTAATGACTAGACTGCAGGAAATGTGTACTGCTAATGAAATGCACATTGCTAATGTTTACAGTGGAGGAACAGAAAAGGTCATCTTTCTCTTCCTCCAAATGAATACCAAATCATGTGTCATTAGATGTGTCTCATACTTCTAGCTTGTTTATGTTTAGAGTTGCTGGTTTTAATTAGTGGACTTGTTTATATGGATCTTCATTCTGTCCTTAAAAAATATATATATATATATATATATATATATATATATATATATATATATATATACACATCCATACACATATGTGTACACACATCTATCTATCTATCTCTATGGGACGTGACGTGGGATATATCTATATATCTAAATCTATATCTATATATATCATATAATATATATATATATAATTATATTTCATATAATATATTATTTATGAAAGATCCACTGGTCATGTGTAGTACTTTTTATAATTTATTTGCTGTCTCCAGTGTTTTTAAATTTTTTACCTTTTTCTTATCTGAAACAATATCTTTGTGAAAGTAAGTTTTTGTGGCTGTCTATTCTAAGACTCTGGAATCCATGAATGTCTAATCCATTTTTGTCAATAGTCCTGGTTGGTCACCATCACCATCATCACCTATCACCTTCTATGTGTTCTCAACCAGACCTGTGACTTTTATTGCTGGTATCTATAGTTCTATCCTGACTTCTATCTGCGATGCTGTCTGAAGGTCTAGAAACCATCTCCAAACTTGGCATTCTCCAAGGACATTCTTGATTTGCACCATCCATCTTCCTCCCTTTTGCAACACGTGATGTGCTAAGTGACACACTGCAAATGCCTCCTTTAGTTTTTCTTTTCTTTCCTCACCATCTATGTATTAATAGATTCTGGCACATCTATGGCCATAAAGTCTTGAATATAAGAAGGACTTTCAAACTTTGTGGAATCCCTTATTGTCCAGAAAACCGTCTCCCATGTTGGCATGTTGTCACAGCTCTAGAGTGAGCTCTTCTGGTTTTCACTCTTGCCCTGCTACAAGTCAACATCCAAAATGTATGAAAAGTTATTTTAAGATTATAAACTAGAGAGTCACATACATCACTTTCCTTCTTTTCCTCATCACCAATCCCCCCCCCCCACACACACAGAGCCCTTTGTCTTACCACTGCTGGATATGGCTTATATCATTTCAGCAATCAAATGTGAGATCAAATTCTACTTCCTCACACGGTTTTTCTGTCTCATTTAAAGATAACCTTCATTCCTATAATCTCATTTCCTATACTGATTTGCTTCATGTTCTCATAGTATTTATCTTTACTGAAGTTATTTCATTGGCTTCTTTATGCACCATTTTCCCCACACCTGAATGTAGTCTCCTAGATTATTTTACTCATCACTAGCTGGTCTTCGCCCATTCTAGGTATACAATGACTGTCTTGCTTCTTAGGCATCTGTCAAGTTCACAAGCTAATTGACCATTTCTGGGCAAAGAAATGAAAAGTTTACGTGAGATTTTTAAATTCATCTGATCCCAGACTGGGCTCTGGAGCCAAATATTGCTGCTATTTTCATTATATGATAGTGATTCTGTAAGATTAAATTCCTTGGGTGATGTGTGGGGCAAATCCATGGACTATCTTTATTAAACAACAAAGTGTATGAGAAAATTTTGCTTTTTTTGTTAGCCCTTCTAGATGGTAATACGAAACAAAAGACCTTGAACTGTAATTTCCTTTGGATCTCATTTTACCTCTATTACCCAGAATAATATTTGGGAGACTTAGTCAATTTTAATAACTAGAGGTACCTGTGCTGTGGTATAAATATAAATCCCCTCCCTCAATAGCCTCATGTGCTTGAACATGTAGTCTTCTGCTTGGGAAAGTTGTAGAATGTTTACCAGGCAGAAACTTGCCAGAGGAAATGGGTCCATTATGATAAGCCCCGAGGCTATACGTCCCAGCCACACTTACTGTTTACTTTCTGCTTACTGACTGGTGTGTGACCAGCTCTGCTCCGTGCCTACCGCCATGCCTTTCCTTCAAACTGTAAGCCAAAATAACATTTTCCTTCACTTAGTTACTTCTGGTAAATCCTATATTCACAACAATAAGAAAGTAAAATAAGTGATAGAAAATTGGTACCAGGTGTGGGGTCAATGTTGTGATAAAATGACTATGTGATTTTCATGAGCCTTGGGAACTGATTTTAAGAGGAATATGGAAGTGTGGGGAAGTATGGGATGGAGAAGGTGTCCAAAGTTTCAAGTCGAGCTCGGTGGGCATTCTGGTGGGAGTGTGGAAGAAAACAGTCAGTGGAGGACGTTTGGCTGATAAGTTTTCAGAGGGCAACAGGGGCACTACAAGGAGCTGTGCTAGAGACAGTTTCCGTGATGTTCTGTCAAGGAGTCTGGCAGCACTTGGATCCTATCCTGAGAACTTGAATAAGGGTGAATTTTAAAATAATGGACAAATTTGGGAAAGACAATTTCATGGCAATCTAGCATTCTGGCTATGGTGTGGCTTCCGTGCTTCAGATTTACAGTTAAAGAAAGCCATACGCAAAGCAAAATCATTTGAAAGATGTGCCATTTGGTGAGGCATGGAGTTTGAAAATTTCACATTAATTTTGCTGATGCTGAGGAATCTTTAAGGGCACTAACACCATTGAAGAGAAGCCTAGTGCTCTGCACCAAGAAAACAGGAAAACTACACTGAGGGCAAGATCCCACCCATCCATCAAAAAGCCTAGCTTAAGAGAATCTGAATTCTTTCAAAGAAGAAAGCCTGAAAGTAAAATGGCCCAGACGTTTTCTGCTTCTTGAAATCAGCTCTTTAGGGAAGTATTTTGCCAATGTCAAAGTCAGCCAGGAAAGCATAGAGAAACAGGTTCAAGGGCCCAGACTCCATCCCAAATTGGCAACAAAACTTGGCAACATTGCCCATGAATTTATATTTCATGTTGGTTTTACATGTGTGAAAAATACAAGATCGAGCAGGCAATAGCATTTTGTCCCATGGTTTCTGGATAATGGGAGACAGGATCAGACTCCCAGCAAAGAGACCCTAAGAGACCATTGAGTGGGGTGGGGAAGATGAAGCTGAAGCGAAGGCCACAGGGTGTTGGAGATGCCATGGGATAATGGCCGCAAAAAGCTAATGTCTTAAAGTGTATCCTGCCTGAAAAAGAGGAAGACTATATATACTATAGCTCACAGTTTGAGGGGCAGAGCTACTTAAGCCTTTTGGAGCCCAAATTTCACCACAAGTTCCAGATATCAGAGAATTGGTCTTTGTCCTTTTGGGTTTTGGTCTTGCTTTTGGTTCAGACTTTCCATGCTATATCCAGATTCCACACTTTTGGAAGAGTAAAGTTTACTCTGTGTTGGAAGATTGCAATTTTTTTGTTGTTATTTTATACGGTGACACAGTTAAGAGAGTGCATTGTATCTGAGAAGATTATATGGGCTTTTGAAAATCATGGAGAATGTTAAAGTCTATGGGTACCTATAATGTGGGGACTGAATGAGTTTGCATCATGAGATCACCACAAAACCTAAGGGGACTAGGGGCTGAATGTTGAGGTTTGAATGTGAAATATCTCACATGTTTGAATACATTGTCATCAGTTGCAGACATTTTTTTTAAGGTTGTGTTTAGAATTTGGAGTCTTGCTGGAGGAAATGGGACACTAGGAACAGGCCTTGAGGTTTTATAGCTTGCCCCTGCTTTCTGCTTGTTCTCTGCTTGCTAACTTCAAAGTAAACAATCTCTGCTTCATGCACCTGCTGCTGTGCCTTCCCTGTCATGATAGACTCTACCCTAGAGAACTGGATTGAAATAAACCCTTTACTTCCTTAACCTGCTTATGGTCCTAACAAGGAGAAGGTAACTCTTGTACCATGCTCTCAGTTTCCCTGTATGTTGGCTAAAGTCTTGAGCTGTATTAGATAACACTATGTTTTATCCAAGTGTCTAAAACTTCTTCATGGCTGAGGAGTCAGTGTTTCACTTGTAAAACATTCCCTAGGGAATCCATGTTCTAAAAGTTCATTCCTGTGCCATAAAAATAACGAACTCCAAATTATATGTGATTTTGGTGTTAGGAAGTATGGACTCAAAGCGAAGTGGTATATTACAAAGTGATAAAACGTTGATCACATCATCATTTCCCATTCAATGCTGTGCCTTTGTGAGGAGAGCTTACAGAGCTGTGTTCGTTACATTTTGTCAGATTTCATGTTTTATTTCCTCTTTATTCTTCATTCATACATTCACCTTATCTTTTCCATTTTTCCTGGAATCCTCTATTTCTGAGAATTCTTTTCTTATTCTGGTCCATATCAGTGTGGTCTCGAGAGGCACAGCAGTGCTAAGAGAAATTTTGAGAGAAGGATTTTTTGATTTTTTGTTAATATTTTATATTATAGTGTGTGTGTGTGTGTGTGTGTGTGTGTGTGTGTGTGTGCGCGCGCGCGTGATTGCTGGTACTTACAGAATATAACACGACATTTTTAGATTCAAATTACGTTTCAAATTATGTTGAGCTTAAATTGCCTTTTGTTTCCCAATTCATTGCCTACTTATTTATGAATACAAATTATCTCAAAATAGCATTGATAAAGAAGTTTTAAATTTTTCTACAATAAGTCCTAGAAAATGAATCTGTGAGTAATCAAGGTAATTCCATTGTGTTTCAGTTATTTATTTCCATGCATTTATATCTCTCATGTTAAAACTATTATGAAAATATAAAATGAAATATTAAGTTCAGTAAATTAGGATATATAATCCCCAGCTGAGGTGAAGGATCTTTCTAAATAATTTTGTTGTGGAAAGTTATCCATCAAACTTCTGAAAATTTAAAGAACCCTTGATGTGAACAGTGGTAATCTTTCTCTTAGTAGAAGCTTACTTTGTTCCCCTTAAACTCATTACTCTTGTGTGAATAATTATGTTTCAACCTAAGCCTATGTCAGATGGAAAATCATCCTGTTTTCCCACTCTAAGACATTTGCATTAAAGTTTAAGGGCCTTAAAGAAAGTTGTATAATGAAGATGACTTATTTTTCTCCCTGATATTTAAAGCCTTTTTTTACTCAGAAATTAGTGTTTTGGGTCTAACTCAGTTATTTATACATTATGCATTTCTCCAATGTGCTATCTCTGAGCTACTTCGCCTTGGAAACATACATAAAATGATTTTAATTTAATTGCTTTTAAATGTTACAAGATAAAGTATCAAGTTATAATCTTGCCATCCACCTTTCAGTTTCCTAAAATAATGGCTGCTTTCAATATAGTTTATGAACATGTGAGTGTAGATTATTTAAGCCAGGTCTTATAAGAATTCAGTTGCACTATAAGGATTCTGTGAATATACTACAAAACAATATGATTTCATCTTCCAGCATAAAATCAAATATCTACGCATATGGTGTATTTTGCCTAAGGTGAAGACCATGCACATATAAATTCAGCCACGTCTTAGCCATACTTATTGGTATACAAATATGCAAATATCATGAGAACTCTGTGGCTCAATCAAGTTCCTCTTCTATATTCAGTCTTTAAATTTGAAAGAAAAAGGTTAATTTAGAAGGAAACAAAAACACATGTTCCTCTCCCTAACACAAGGGTGAAACATTTCCTTCATTAGTTATGATTTCATATCATTTTCTTTTATTTATACATAAGTAGTATTTAGTTGTTGCAGCCCCAAGGTAGCCAATTTATATTATGGGCTTTTCTTGCTCATGGACTCCATTTATTATCTCCTTATATATTTTTGTTTTTTTAAACTTATTTATCGTTAATAATTAGAAACATTGTTGTTTATTGTTAATAATTAGAAACATTGTATGAGCAAGTCTTGTGATGGTACCCACATTCCCCTCCTCTCTGTCCCCAACCTGCTGGGGGCCCTCCTCAGTGGAATGCTGGATCAGTCCATGGAATAGGAGTTATGAATTGCACAAGAGGTAACCAGTTTTTTTTTCTTTGTGTGTTGTTGTTGAAGGGGGCAATGTCTCTGGATATTCTCCCCCAACATGGCTCTTACATTCTTTCAGCCCCCTCTTCCACTCAGTTCTCTGAGTCATGGTGGGTAAGTTTTAAATCTGCTCTATTTTTGAGGTCTTAAGAGTCTCTGGATTTCTGCTTTGTATTGTTTTGGGTATCCTTGGTGTTTCTCTCTATTGTCCTTTTATGGGTTATCTTACATGCTGTAGAGGTGGGCATCTTGCTCATCTGGCCATTTCCTCATAGGTTTCCTTTGGGCCCTAGATGACAGGTTAGGGCTGGCTCATCTCCTGCCTGGGTGTCAGCCATCATCCCATGTCTTGTCCAACCCAATTTGCTGCCTCTGAAAAACACAAACATAATTTCCAATAGAGAATGAGATCAGTATAGGTTAAATGACATGACCATTATTAATTTGGTAAGATTTCTAATGAGAGTAGTCTGTCTGTAGATCTCTGGTAATGAGTTTCCCCTTGGAGCCCCGGTTCTTGGACCCCTAAGAGTTTGCCAGTATCCCAGTTCCAGTAAAGGATTCCTTGCCAAACAGTAAAACAGTAAGCCTTTGATTATCCACTTAGGTTTAGCACCAATATTGCACAAATGAGCACTTCTTGGTTTGCTGGTCTCTAACATATAGCAGTGTGCTCAGCATTCTCTTCAATATTTGTTCAGTGTTGTATATCAGGGGCCTCTGCTTTGTCTGAATATCATTGACCAATTTCCCCTGTCAGCTCATGAGAATTGGCCGTTTGTGTTGCTTTCTCTATGAATTCTCTGTTGAGTTCAGTGCCCCATTTTGTAAGAGTGGTTTGATTTTTTAATATTATTTTATTTTTTGAGTTCTTTGTAAGTACTAGGTAATTAAACTTCTCTCCATTTAATAGCTGGCAAAGATTGCCTCCCATTCTGATGTCTCCCATTCTGATAGTCTATGGGCTCTGAGTATGGTGTGTTTGTCTGTACAGAAGCTTTTGAGCTTGATGAGATCCCACTGGTTAAGTGATTGTTGTAATTCCTGGGCTACATAAGTTTTTCCATACTCCTATCTCATGGAGAGTTCCTCCTATTTTCTTTGTAAATTTTCTTGCAGGGTTTTCAGAGTTTCTTCCAGGGATTTCAGAGTTTCAGGTCTCATGTTAAGGTCTTAGATGCATTTGGAATTGATTTTTGTACATGGTGAGAGGATTGGATCTAGTTTATTTTTCTTTAACAAGTATTTGTCCAGCATCATTTGTTGAAGATGCTAGCTTTACACCAGTGAATGTCGTTGGCAACTTTGTCAAAGATCAAGGAAATGTAGTTACTAGAGCTAGAAACAGGTTTTTCAATTCTGTTCCATTGGTCTATCTGTCTGTTTTTATGCCAGTACCATGCTATTTTTGTTACTATGGCTTTGTAATATATCTTTAGATTGGAAATGGTGATACCTCAAGAGCTTTTCTAGGATAGTTTTGGCTATCCAGGCCTTTTGTCATTCCAAATAAATTATGAGATTATTTTTTCTATGTTTTTAAAGCACAAAGCTCGGATTTTTATTGAAATTGCATTGAATGTGTGTATTGCTTTTGGAAGAATTGCAATTTTTACAATATTCATGCTACCTATTCAGGAGCATGGAAGATCTTTCCATCTTTTCAAGTCCTCCTCAATTTCCTTCTTGAGCATTTTTATGTTTTCATTATACAAGTCTTTCAAATACTTGGTTATTGTTAAAACAAGGTATTTAAATTTTTGAGCCTATTGAAAACAGGACAGAGCTAATTACTTTTTCTGTATGCGTGTCATTTGTGTACAGGAAGGCTACTGATTTTTATGTGTTAATTTTATATCCTGCCACTTCGCTGAAGGAATTTATCACCTTTGGGAGTTTACTGGTACTAGTCTTCTGGATTTGGTTGTGTTGGGACAGCTTTACAACTACAGGTGCATGAGCTGCAGGAGTCACAGGAACACCAACAGTTCTGGGCTGGTGGCAGGTATGTAAGATGCTTTGAAGGTCTGAGAACTTCTCTGGCTGAAGGCATCATTGTGTTCTGCCACTGTGGCTCAGGCAGAGCCAGCTCAGCCCCAGGTGTTCCTGTTCACCCACAGTATCCTAGCTGGGTGGATTGTCAGGTCTCCCTGATGCCTTCCTGGCTGGTACCTGCCAGAGAGCTTTAGTTAGTTTCAGAATGAGCCTCCCTGGGGGATGCAATGCACGTGTTCGTGAGGTTTGTAGGGATATATAAAAGTCCTTTTTCTTCAGTGATTGAGCTGCTTTTGGTTTGTGGATGTTGTAGAGGTTAGAAGTGTGACTGCTACTCTTGGTTGGTGGCTGATACTTGAGGTTTGTTGTTGCTGTTGTTGTTGTTGTTTCGTTTGAGGCAGTACAGATTGGGTACAGAGCTGCAAACAGTTCACACCCCTCTATGATCCCAGTTACAGTTCCCTCCACTCCCAAGTACAGGACCCAGACTCTGTTCCTCTCATTGTCCTAGGTGCATTCCAGGACCAAACACTCAGGCCTTTATCCAGTCCAGCTTTCCCAGGCCTCACATACACTGGAGTCCCCAGAACACTAGAACCCTATCTCAAGACTTGCCCCACCCTCTGCTAAGCTGGAGCACAGAGGCCCAAGAACACTGGTTCCCCACGTGCTCAGGCCCCAGGCTCAAAGGTCACCTCACCAGGCTCAGGTGCACAAACGCTGGTCCTAAACAAGCCAAGCTTCTTACCAGCCAGAGGCAGGCCTGCTCCGAAATGGCCTTGTCCCCCACCAAATTCACAGTGTCAGGCCCCAAACACAGCGTTAGCCCCAGACTCAAGCTCTGCAAGCACCTCTCCCAACTTGAGAGCCCTGTCCCCCATCATGCACTTCTCTTCACCTGTCTGGAGCAGCCAGACCCACGTACATTGAGCCTTGCGTGCTTAGTCTCCATTCCAGCCGCACAAGTCTGCTCAGTAGACTGGGGTGTGCAGGCCCTGACACCCCCAGAGCTCCAGTCCCGCCCACACCCATCTCTTCATCAGCCTGGGGTGTACCAAACCCAATCCCACCTTGACTCTCACTGACTTGGGGTGGGTGCCCAGGCTGCACACTCACTGACCACACGAGGCTGAAACGTGCCCTGTACCTCCCCCCCCCCCAGCACCCTGCTTCTAAAACCTCTGACTCCCCTAATGCCCCAGCCCCATAACACACAGCCTCCTTACCTCACAGGCCTTTCTTAAGGGGGATTTTTTTTATGGACCTGAAGTGAGTGGTGACTCCCTTTTTCTTTGTTGATGTGCCTCAGGTTTGTAGCTTCTTCCTGCCAAACCCTGGAAGTAAGGCGAGTGGATGAGTCTTGGGAAAGCGTTCCTGGGTTCTGGGGACACCATTGTAGGTGAGGCCTGGGAAACCTAGACTGGAAGAAGGCCAGAGTGTTTGGGCCTGGAGTGCTCCTAGGACAGTGGGGCCTCTCTCCACAAACCCAGCTGGAGGAGATTCCCCAGCAGCTGAAGTGAAGTGTTCCACAGTTGTGGTTTCCACAGTAACTGTTGCCTGGAGGCCAATCCTCTGGAGCTGAAGCCTCCAAGAATAAACTAAGCCTGGAGGAGAGTTTCCACGGAAGCTGAAGAGAGGTCTGGGAAGAGAGTGGTGAGGGCCTGAGGGCTGAAGAGGAGGAGGGGTGGGCGCAGAAGTAAGGAGAGAGCGGTGGCCCAAAATATTTTTAAAAATATTTTATTTATTCATTTTTCAAGGAGAGAGAGAGAGAGAGAGAGAGAGAGAGAGAGAGAGAGAGAGAGAGAGAGAGAGAGAGAATGCACCAGGGCCACCACCTTGTGGTCTGGCTTATGTGGGTCCTGGGATTTGAACCCAGGTCCTTAGACACTGGAGGCAAGTGGCTTACCCGCTGAACCATTTCTCCAGCCCCCAAAATATTTTTTTTAATATGCTATAAACTTTCTGACTAAACAGAAGTTTGGAGACAATACATATTTTTGTGTGCTTTCCATCATGGTGTCATAACACCTACAACTCTGCTGAGCACATAACAGGTTTTCAACAGATATTAAACATAAATCGAGAACCGTGTGAGTGGGTAAGTGGCAGCGATGGTGCAAAAGAATTTTCCCCAGAAAGTAAAGTGAAAAACAGATGAGTAAGTGGCCGGTAAGTCGATGTGTCCAAAAAGGGGATTTTGAGTTTTGAGCTGATGATTAGCCCTGAGGAGAACAATAAGAGAAGAATATCCAAGAGTTATTAGTTAGCTGAGAGGAACCTAATAGAAGCCGCTCCAAACTCTCTACATTCTCTTGATAAATCCCTGCATCTCTACTACAGAAAAGAGTTGGAGTTATGTATATAGCATTTCTTTTTCAAAGCAGATCCAATTTATTTGCTTGGAACTCTTGTACATGTCAGGCAACGAGAAGCAAATAGAATAATGCGGCTACAAAGCGGAACAGACTAGTGATAACACAATAAGCCTTTAACTCCCTCTATGGCTTTCCAAGCTAACTTCCCTTGTCAGCGGCACAATTTCCACACAGACCAAATGAGAATGTTGCAATAAATAGTCTCAGAAGTTCTTTCCATCAGAGAACAGTCTGTGATCCTTGACTCCTAGTGCCAAAAATTTCCCATTTCTAATAGTCTGAGCAAGAGAAGAGAAATGTGAAGGAAAAAATAACAGGGAGATGACATATTAAGAAGGCACGGCACTGCTTTCTCAGGAAAATGGAAGGGAAACAGCTCTATATCTGGAGATGAGGAGTGTGTTTCAGAAGCCGGATAGGTCACACAAGAGGAACCAGAGTTATGCCACCTTATGATCATATTTCTCTCAGAAAATGTAGAAGCAGCTTTGTTTTGCACATGCACAGAATCTCAATAAAAGGCAAAAACTATGTCATCATCAAAATAAAAAATAATAATAAATAATTAAAATAGCCAGGGCTGGAAAATGGCTCAGTTAGTGAAGGGCTTGCGGCACACACACACACACACACACACACACACACACACACACACACACACACACAGAGAGGAAGATCTGAGTTCTGATTCTACCAGGGTTGGTCATATGCTCCTGCCATTCCAGCATTGAGAGGGAGGAGATGGGTAGGTTCATGTGGCAAGCGGGCTAGAGAGGACTAGTGGAATCAGTGAACAGTGGGTACAGCCAGAAAGCCTGTATCAGTCAACGAGGAAGACCCCGCATATGTGTGCCCACTCACATATAAACATACACACATGTATA
>PVHP010034261.1:0-19174 GCA_004024765.1 Zapus hudsonius
TGGCCTGCTGTCGGGAGGTAGGGTTGTATGGGCCACAGCTCACTCGCTATATCCTGAAAAATACAAACACAATCTCCATTGGAGAGTTAGAACAGTATAGGTTAACAGATATAGACCTTTCTGGATTCCCTATTTTCTATTTTTAGTAGCCTCCCTGTCAGACTTTCGTATAGTGCATCTTTTCTTGGGTGCCCAAGAGCATAGATGAAACCCTCATTATCCCTTCTTGCCCTTTAATATTTAAGTTTCACACATCCTTGATGAAGCTCTTCCTAAAAATGTGAGTGCTTATGTTTTGTTTCCTATCCAAAGACTTGTCAGTCACTTCTTCACTGTGGAGAGAACACCAGCCCTTTTCCCAGGGTCTGTAAGAAGTATGCTTCTTTATTTTTGAAATTTTTTTCAAAAATAAAGAAGCATACTTCTTATCTTCCCAGATGTTTAAAAACATCACATTAAAAAGGAAAAGGCTTAAACTGAAGTTGGACAATGATTCACAGTCAGAGTTGATTGCCTCTAGGTGATGATTGGAGCTTTTGAGGTGTAGAGACCAGGCTTTGCCAGGCATCCTATAATACATAGGACAGCCCCTCCTGAGAGGTTTGTCTGGCCCCAACTATTCATTCTGACGAAAAAGGGGAAACCCTGGACTTGGGGAAATGCTACATTTTATAGGCTATCAGTGCATTTACAGATTGAAAACACATCCTACCCTGTCACCAGGAAGAATGTCAGCAGTTAAGTGAGATCATTCCAGGATCCCACCTCATACTGGGCAAAAGCTTGGCCTTCACTGCCAGTTAACCAATCCTGGCAGGCCTATGGCATGGCGGCCAACTCCAGAACATTCTTCAGTTCATCCTGCCTAAATCCCCCCTTCAGATTAAGTCTTGTTTCCCACCACTTTGCGCGACAGGAATAGGAGCGCCTTTGGACGTCTTTCAAATGCGGGGGAGCTAAAAAACCACGCCTAAGTCTGCTTTTCTGCAAAATTATTAAATTCCTTTTAGCTTTCTCCCTAAGGCCTATTTTTTTTGAAGGCTTTAATTATTTGGTTTCTTACAAAGACTCCCCTGTGGATTTTTTTCTCATTGGCCACGTACCTCCCACAAAATTCAGTCTTCACCTACAAGAGGAAGAATCAACCAGTGGCTTTTAGAAGTTACAGTGGGTTTTTTCTCATGACCATAGATGCAGGTGACCGTGGTGACAACCTGTCTGACTACTGAAAGAACTAGGCTCATTCAATTTGGCCTATGAAGCCATCTCTTTGATCAGCTCTCTGGGGCTGCTGAAGGCGGCCACTTTGTCACTTTATTCGTCCTGAATACCCTGGTTGTCTTTCAATATCTACACACACACACATATATACATGTATATATGTATTATGTATATATATATATATGTGTGTGTGATATATAGAACCTTGGGGAAGCTGACCTCTCCAGCACCTTACCACCCTGTGTAAGCCATTAAATATATATGGAGCATTCATACACACCATCTCATTTTCATATATAATATTTTCATAATACTATCTTAATTTTTTAATTAAGGTAAAATCCTCAAACACAAAATCTACCATTTTTCAAAGGAATATTTCAGAGACATTGGGTACATTCACAGTGGTACAACCAGCACCATGTTCTAGCTTCTGAGCGTCTTATTCCCCACAGGGGAACTCTGTCCAGGGAGTAGCATTCCCCATTTCTCCACCTCTGGCACTCACCTATCTGCTCCCTGCTTCTCCAGATTTACATATGCTTGTATTGTTTTATGTTTGTCTTCTTTTCACATTTGGCTTAATGCACCATGTATCAAAATGTTCTTCCATTTTAAGGATGAATTATATTTCATTATCTTTCTTCCTCTATGTATGTATGTATACGTGTGTGTATATATATACAAATACATATATATTATATTTTATGCATTCATGCTTCCATTGAAAGCCATTGGATTGCATCCATCTTTTGGCTGCTGAGAAAAAAGCTACTACAAGCACATGTTTACATGTGTCTGAGAACCTGTTTTCAATTCTTTTGAGGATATATATATATATATATACATAGAAGAGGAAATGCTAAATTGTGTGGCAACTTCGACTTCTTGAGGAACTGCCAGATTATTTTCCAAGGCAGCTGTGCCACTTCATATCCCATCAGCAAAGCCCTCACATGCCCTCATTCTGCCGTCAGGTTATTTCACAAAGAAGGGTGCTGAGCATCAAGGATGTAAAATCAGTTCATCGTCTCACTTTGTCAACTGTCAGAACTTGCTTCCGTATCTTTGACTGCAAGCCCTGTTCCTTTCCAGTATATAAATTTTCAAGTCTTCAGCTATCTCCTTTGGAGAACAAAAATCACATATCTATGATGCATAAACTGATCCAGATGTTGACTAAGAATTATGGTAAAATCCAGGCTCAGGGCACCAGGTGCTGGATATCATGTTAGCACAAATATATATATATATATGCATATATATGCATATATATGCATATATATATATCTTGACTTTGCAACTCAGCACTAAAGAATATCTAGTCTGTTATAAATATCCAGAGAATATTAGTTGAGTAAATGAATCTTCCACATTTTTCCAGGGGCCTTTTGTGCCCTGGCAGTAAGGAGGCCGTTTCTGACTTCCCATGACATCTTTCTTTACCATTGAGGCAGCTCCAGAAGAAACAAAGGGGGAATTGCCCAGACAAAAAAGGACTCTGACAATTCTCGAAGTGCCTTTTTTGTGTGTATGTGTGTGTGTGTGTGTGTATTATATTCCTGGTTTATGTGATGTGTGGTACACGCACATGTGTGTGGAGGCCAGAGGAATACATGGTGTCCATCCTTCCAGTGTTCATCCATGTACTTCTCCTTGAGGTGGGTGTCTTCCTCCATCATTAGACCCCTGCGATGTCTCCATGCTCTGCTGCCCATACTAGAGTTCCACATATGAATGGCATGTCCAGATTTTGACATGGGTTCTGGGGAGTCAAACTTGGCAGATTCTGACACAAGAGGCCCTCATGCTTAAGTGGAAGTGTTTTTAACCACTGGGCCATCTCTCTAGCCCTAAATGTGCTAACGCTTGGAGTTGAAAACGGAATTTTCGCAAGTGTGTCAAGATTCCACTTAAATGCAGGGTATCTTCCTCGATTGCACTTCCATGGTCTAGTTGTTCAATCTGTAACCATGCATCACTCATACATGACTTGGATACATTATTGTCAAGAAGGAGCTAAGTATCAACACCAAATAATGACTATGTTTTAAAGCTAATAAAATTCATCCCAGATCACTAAGGTTCATAGCTGATACTATCACTCACTCGAACATGTTAGTAAATTTGAAAAGAAAGAAATAGGCTGAGTCGACTGAGAGGCTGGAACTGGAAATAGATTATAGCATTCGGCCCCAAGGCTTTGGCAGGGATTGAAACAAAGTGTTTTGAAATAGTGCAAATTGGCATTTCTCTGACTTCTAAAGTTCAGTCTCTAAGCAGGACACCTGGTTCAACTCCTCAGAACAGACATTTGGAATTACAATCGAAGCTTTTGTTATACAAAAAGGTAAATGAAGGGAACATGGACTTTTCCAGGAAAAGCTGTTCTTACTTTTTCCCTAGGAAGAGCAATCTGACCAGTTTTGTTTTGTTTTGTTTTGGTGGGGGGAGGGGTGGTGCAAAGGCAGGTTTGGGAATGGAAAAAGAGAAGAAAAAAAATCAAAATGCAAATTGGGACAATGAGGAAATGGGGGGCAGTCCTGGAAATGGATAGGCTCTAAGATTATATCATAGAAGAAAACTTCATACAAGGCTATAAAATGTGTCGACTATGAATGTATGAAACTGAAACCCAACCCTTCCCTGCTTTGACGACTTACCTGCTAGAGAATATGGTGAAGTATTTCTGATGGGCTCTCCTTTCCCCAAATCTGTCTCAAAGAATTGTATCAATGTGGCTGCATTTGTGTTCTAGTAGAAAAGTTTGCCTACCATTCTGGTTGCCCCAGGGGAGGAGACCCTGTGCCCTGTAGAATCTCCATGACCACATGGGCATACTACATGTTTTGCTACTTTGTATGACGTAGTCCATCCAAGGTGGGAAAATGAACTTGAATCTGGAGTTTGAGCTGTTGTCCATGCTGCTGAAACTATGATTGTGAAAGTCTGAGATCCAGAATGAAGACAATGGTTCACCAATGCCAGCTATGATGGTTAAGTTTTGTTGTCAACTTGACCTTTTTAGGAATCTTGGGTGGGTCTCTGGGGATGTTCACAGGAAGGCAGCTCTCTCAGTAGGGGGCAGGATGTAAAGAAGCTCAGGGAAGCTAGAAATGAACATTCATTCCTGGGAGGGCAGTGCAGGAAGGAAATTCCAGAGACTTGGGAAGACAAGTCTGGGATAGGGTTGCAAGACCCCACCCTAAGGCTGCTAAGGAGGAGAAAATTCTCTCCCCCCACCCTGTTTTGCTGCTCTGTGCTCTCTCCCTTTCTCTCTCCCTCTCCCTCTCCCTCCCCTTTACCCTCTCCCTCTCCCTCTCTCTCTCTCTCTCTCTCTCTCTCTCTCTCCCTCTCTCCCTCTCTCCCTCTCTGCTTGGACCTGTGAAAGGGGGCCAGCCTCTTTCACTATTATGGAACTTCCCCTGGATCTGTAGCTTCAATAAATCCTTTCCTCCCATAAGTGTGCCTGGTTTGGAGATTTATCTCTGCAGTGGCTTGTGGCTGACTATGACACCAGCTCACATGATAACAGGCATTTTCCTCATGACTTTAAACTCCTTGAGTCTGGTGGCCTCCCATAATGGATATTAAGCAAATATGAAGCCATGTAGCTTCAAATTGGAACTTGAGGGTTGGAGAGATGACTCAGCAGTTAAGGCACTTGCCTGAAAAGCCTAACAACCTGGGTTTAATTCCCAGGTGCCCACATAAAGCCAGATGCATAAAGTGGTGCATGTATCTGGAGTACATTTGTAGCAGCTAGAGGCCCTGGCATGCCCAATGCCCATTCTCTCTCTCTCTCTCTCTCTCTCTCTCTCTCTCTCTCTCTCTCTCTCTCTCTCTCTCTCTCTCCTCTTTCTCTCCTTGCAATTAATGGAACTTGAAAGTCTTTTCTGGGTGAGAATTTTTTGAGAGGATAAGGGAGTTACATGTGATGCCATCTTTCCAAGGAACAGTCTAGCTGGTGGGAACAGCAGGAGCAAGAGTGATGACAGGCCTCCTGGAGAATTAGGAGAGATGTGAGAGCAAGATGGGCAGTCTTGCTCTAGAGACTCAGGTTTGCATGGGCTCCCTGGTATCTCTCATCTATGTTGCTAGCTGGCACTTCTCTGCTACCTAATATTAACTCCAAAGCTGTTTTACTCCCAGTAGAGAGTAAAAGTAGTTCCTGGTAACAGAGGCCTTGGGAAGAAGATGGCTTCTTGGGTGAGTGGTCAGAAAGTGAAGGGTATCTATCTCAGGCTTATGGCCCCTCTGGCCCAAGTACATCTGTGACTCTATAGAAAATAACTGGAGTCATACCTTCTTTCATATTGGAGGGTCACACTGTCCTATACAGTATGGGGAAAACACAGGCCCCATCTTCCCATTGGCCACCAGCCTCTGGGAACCAGTGACATGCCTTCTTCGTCTCCTTCTCATCAGTGGTTATTCCATGTGAAGGATGTTTATTTTTTTCATGTGATCCATGTGTGCAGGTGTATGTATTTCTATGTGTATGGGTACACATATGGGTGCAGGTTCACACAGACATCTGTGCAATGGTCAGAAAACAGCTTTAGGTGTCATCTGCAGAGAAGCCAACCACTCTTTAAGATAAGGGCACCAATTAGGCTAAACTGGCAGGCCAGTGAGTTCTAGAGATCTGTCTGACTCCACCTCCCCAGTGCAGGGATTATAGACATATGCCACCTCACTTGGCATTTATGTGGTACTGGGGACAAAACTTGGGTCCTCACGCCTATGAAGCAAGCACTTTGCAGCCCAAGCTCTCTCCCCAGTCATCACAACAACTCTTTAGAGAAATGAATTCATTCTCTAACTTGAAGCTGTAGGTATTCCCAACCCTTTCCCACAACAGTTCCACATATGTGGCCCTCATGTAGATGATGTCACTTCACCTCCAGGAGACTCATCTGTGACCTCAGCCTTTGTGGCCATGCTCAAACTTCTTCCTGCTGTGACCCCACCACTCCTGCCCCTGGCTTTGCCTCACGGCAAGTGTCTAGTCCCCATCAGGTCCCTCACTGACTCATCTTTCTTGTCTCCACGTTGACATGCTAGTGTTCCCCTGGGTTTTGTCCTCAAAGCTCCTCACATCTCAAGTCTAGACATTGTCCCAGGAAAGATCCTTCCTTCCCATCCCTTAACTATCACTTCCATACGAGTGACTCATGCGCTTATTTTCCCAGGCCAGTATCTCTCTTGAGCTCCAGACCATTACTTTCTGCCTTGAACTTGACCTTACTCTCATTAAAGGTGTCACTACCAAACCTTTTACCTAAGCTAGCAATTTGGGAGGCATCTCTGATTCTTGACGGCAATTTCAGATGGGTTCTGGCATCCTTTGCTTCCACTGTTTTCACGCTTGCATTTCGTCATGATGTCTGTCCCCAACTTAAAAGTCATTCATGATGGACTGCTGAGATGTGTGGACAGCCCAGCAGTGGAGCACTTTCCTAGCATGCATGAGGCCTGAGGGCTAATACTTAGCATCCCCTCCCCCCTATAAAAAGTAATTCATGTTTTTCAGTTAGCTATCAATGAACTCCAAGGTCAACCTCCATAGCATCCTACCTTCCTTTCTGTCAAAGCCTTCTCGCATCTCCCTGCTCAGATAATGTACACTTCAACCCCCAGCACCACTGACCTTAGTCACAGTCACGCTCCCAGGGGTATGCCCCTTTGCTGTCCCTCACCTCCTCCAAATGTCTCCCTTTCTTTTGTGACCAGCTCTTCCTCCCTTGTCACTTCTGTACTTTGTGAAACCATTCCTATTTTCCAAATCAATATAAATGTACTTTTGTCCACGAAGCCATCATTCCTATGCCAGCCAAAGTGCCTGTCTCTCCTGCTCGCTTCAGCTCCTTTACTCGTGTGTCCATGGCCTCATACTCCCTTGAAACCCTAATTTGACAGCATGACTCCTGACATTTAACCCATGCTTCTGTGAAACAGAAATTCAGTTGATGAACAGTGAATGCAGACCCTCTGCAATCATCTCTGGCGAGCTGGGCCTTGGAGACTTCAGCCAGTCTCAAGAAAAAAAAAGTTCTTCCAGTGGAGTTATATTACACAGAACACAGCGAGGGCTAGAGAGAAGAGATATGCTTTCATAGAAATCTTAATAGCTCAGGTCCGAATTATTTGGGGACTATCTAAGTTAGGGGAGAGAATGTAGTTTTGCTAATATTATTAGCACCATGGAAAACATTACAGATGGTCTACCAAGAGAGAAAATATAGAAGCTAATAACCCCATTTCAAATGAAGCCAAAGGAATGTAAGTTTGAAATATGGCTCACCCTCAGTGTCTCTTAGAATTAATATGTCTTCTGATTTAGGCCAATGGAAAAATGCAGCAATGCAATCCAGGTTGGACCAGTCATGTCTCTGGCCCTTCAGGAATGAGGGTGTGGGTCACCATGCAAAATAAAGGGAACGATCATGGAGGTGCACACCATCGGGTAAAAAACAGCTATGATCATGTGACCAATTGCAGAATCAACTACAGTTGTCATGAGTACTTCTTCCTTCTGGTGTGTGCATATATTTGCATGTGTACATTAACAAGTATTGTGGTTTCTGCCCTCTCTTGTTGGCTATCATGCAACATAAGATTATTGACTTCACAATCATAGTATATATTTAAATATTGCTAATTTCACATACTCGTGTGCACATTCCAGGATGTCAAGTAAAAGAAGAAATATCACACAGTACCTCGTTGTATGCTTTTCAGTGGAAGAAAACAAAGTTCACTCTCATCAGGAACCGGGTCCTGGGGTCTTTTGCTTTATAAGTTCTTTTCTGAACACACTCAGAAAAGTGTGTTTCCACTTCTGAAATGAGAGCGTCTTTTATCATGTCAGGCAAGCATGTTTTATGGGGCTGAATTTTCATATTAATCCTAATAGAAACATCAAGGAGACTGGAAATTACAAAAATGGAGAAAATGCATATCTAATCATACAACCTAAATATACACACACCGCTCACATTTTGTACCATGCGTTTTGACGATTAACTTTGGATAATTCATTTTTCCATGGGGAATTTTTGTGAGAAATAGGTTGTCTTATTTCTCGACCCCTGTCCCAGCATTTAATATGATGACTTTATTACATATATTCAAATGTCCTTCATAGGCTCATGTGTTTGAACACTTGTTCCCCAGTTAGTGGCACTGTTTGGGAAGGTTGCCTTTACGAAGTGGAGCATTGCTGGAGGAAGTGGGTCCCTGGGGTGGGCCTTGAACTTGACCCCATTTCCAGCTAGTCTTTTACTTCCTGACCTTGGCTTTAATGTGACCAGCTGGTCTCCTGTTCTTGCTGTCATACCTTCCTTTACATGGTAAAATGTAAACTTAAACTCTAAGCCAGAATAAACCCTTTGCTTCCTTAAATTTCTTCTGATCATATATTTGAGAAAGTAATTAAGAGATTTTTGCAATTTGAACATCTTTAATCAAAACATCTAAAATTTTCTGAACACTGGCATGATGTCACATATGGAAAACTCCGCACCACAAAAGTCTGTATACAAAAATTATTTCAAAATGTATGTAAAATTACTTTTAGTCTTGTGCAAGGTGTACAGGAAACATCAAGTTTCATGTTTACACTTCTGCCCTATTCCCCAAATATTTCATTTTGATATTCATATAGTCTAAAATCTGAAATTAAAAACACTTCTGGCTCCAAGCATTTCAGCTGCTCAGGGATACTCCGGGATTCTCAACTGAATATGTAATGCTTTTATTTGCTGATTTTTAACTCTATGTATTATCTTTCCAATTAAAAATGTCATCATTAATGACACATTCTCACGGTTTGACCTTTTTACTATAGATATATGCTTGCTACGATTTCCCCGATTGACCTATTTTTTCCCTGTATCTATTTTTGTCTTTGGGGTGGTTTCCTGGCACTGTAAGTGTCAAACCTGTTGTCCTTGAGGTGTTTTTGTTTTCTTTTAATGTTTTGAGGTTTTATCATCTAATCCAGAGGAAAATCCTATCATCTCCAATCACTTATTTTCTTTGTCGTCAAACAAGTCTTGCTCTTTCTCACATAATAATACAAGGTAGTGTTTAAGAGATCCCATTTGACACATGGTTGAGCATCCCAGCATTGCTCCTAACCTGCTGAGTGGTCCTGGGTCAGTTACCTAACCTAGCTGTGCATAAGTGTCCTCTGTTATATCGGCTTGATGACAGCAAAGACCACATGGAGCGTTCACCATTCTACTCTACAGTCTACTTGTTCTATTTCTTTTTCTCTCCATCCCTGCACTGTTTGGTTTTCATGGAGATTTAAATTTTGATATGTTATCCTCTGTGACTGCATGGGACTGGGATTCTCACTCCTCTTTATTTTATTATTATTATTTTTTTACCTAAAAGGACTTTATTTCTTGATTTAGTCTTAATCATTGATTACTTCATAGGTGTTTTCTCAAACAAAATTAGTTATTTCCCTCCATCTTCTGGTACATACCCTCTGCAGGCTCAACCCCAGTTTTCCCTCCTCCACCAAACTTCTCTTTTGTTTTTTTTCTGTTGCTTTTTCTGCCTAATTACACTGTAGGCTTTTAAATGTAGGACCTTGGTTATAATTCTTTAAAATCTCTGATATTCAATATGGTATTCCTGGCCACGCAAGTCTTGCTGATTAGAATATTCAATATCAGTTTCACCAAGAAATGTTCAAATTTGCTTCAGAGGAAGGCAAGCAGTTAACTCCTTATTCAGCCCAAAGGATGGAGTTCACCCCTCCTACAGGGCCGTGTCACAGACAGGCTAACAGTCTTGATTCTGTCTTATTGATATTAGAACTGTTACTAATATATAGCAAGTAGTTTTGAGCCCTTAATTAGTTGGGACCACATGAGCTAGGAGGGGAAGGTCACTCCTCTTTAATAGCTTGTTTGGAGATTTCAGCTGGCCTTTTGATTTAAGGTGACATAAATTAATATTTCCTTTATCTTGGGCAAAACAAGAACATATTTCTCCCTTTCAAGTATTTTGCTATTGTCAATATTTATTTTCATTGCATACATATCTCATATCCTCTTCAAATATTCTTATCGATTTGAATGATAAAGATTCATTTAATTCATAAACATTTTCTTTTTCCTACTTTTGGCTCTGTGTAAGCTCAAGTTCCTTCTTCCTAAAGAACAGCTTTCACAGCTGTCAGGACAGTGGCTAGTAACTTTTGCATGTGTATGTGTGTGTGTGTGTGTGGGCACATGTGAATGTGTGTGCATGTGAAAGCTAGAAGTCAATCAATGTTAGATGCAATCCTCTATTGCTCTCCACCTTATTTGTGGTTATAGGATCTCTTACTAAACCCAGAGCTCACAAGATCTATGTGAAAAAGCAGATTAAAAATGACGAAGAATTTATCTTCCTGGAGAGATGGTTTATTGACTTATTTTTGTTTGCTGCAAGCTGATGGAAGCTCCTTTAGTCTATGATCAGTTTCGGGAATTGGGATGATCCTGAAACAGACTTCCTAAGAGTGACTGCACCTCTCAGCCACCCACTGTATTGAGAGCTCACGGACGCTTCCAGAAATCAGATGGTCATGGTCATGGTAGTGGTGATGATGAAGACAACGATGATGGCGTGTGTGTGTTTGCCAACAATCTAGTTGTCCTCAGCACAGAGATGGTCCAAGTCACCTAGATCACCTCCCTTACTATTTCAGGAAGGATTTCCTTTAACATCTCTACAGTCTCCCATGAACCTACAATGCCTGCATTTAGGGGAAGCCTAGAGTCTATTTTTCAAATAGATATGATTCAAACATGGCTATCATGAAATGAGATTCAGAAAATATATGTTTAATTTCAATATTTCCAAAATTACCTTTAACAAATTACTGTGCTTTTGTGAAGCGGCCCACAGAACAAATGTTCCATGGCATCCCCACTTACCAAAGCTTAGATTTCAAAAGAACTTAGCTTTTAAATTCAGACTTAAACAAGGAGCCATTGTTTTCCCTTTGATGCAAGTTGAGTGAGGAGGAGAACCGTGTTTGAGGGTTTTGTTGTGACTCACCCCATTCTGTGTAACACATGTCATTCTCCAACATTCTTCTTTTATTAAAAAAAGAGATATATCTATGCTATTATTTCCATTGTAATTGTACACACAAGAGATATGGTCAAGGTCTCTTGGGACAGGTGCTTAATATCCTTTTATAAAAAATGATTTGTATTAAAATAGCTATCGATTCACAAGAATCAAAATACAACAATACAGTGCTATGTATCCTTTACCCAACTTCCCCTAATCACATCTGACGTAAGCATAATGCTCCATAGGAAATTGACATTATTACAATATGCAAGTAGGCTGCAGATCTTGTTTACTTTTGAGCATCTGTACATGAATTCTTTTGTCTTTCTGTGCGTGCATGTGTGTGTGTTATATGATGCAGTCCTCCATGCAAGACAACCATTGCCATCTTTAACAGAAGCAGCTATGACCATGTACCATAGATCTCCAGATTGAGTCTGGTTGGCATTTCTTTATAGAAGGAGAGAGGCAGGGAAAGATACAGCCTCACCTGAGGTCATAGGTAAAGACTACGGCATAAGAGTCATGAGGTTTCATGGCATCAGGGGGAGATAAAGTATATACAGGGGAAAAATCAAGAGATGGTGAGCATCACCTATGCAGCCAAGGGGAGGTTGTTATAAGACCTTTCAACGAAGCTGCTTTGGGGTCTCTGTGCTCTTGTAAGTACCCCTTGCCCTTGCTCACTCAGAAAACAATGAACTTACTGGCTCACCAAGGTCCACTTTGGTATAATGGGGTGGTGTGCCCTTCCTGAGGGATTATGTGATTCTTGGCTTCTCCTCAGAGAAGAGTTTATGCCACAGCTTGTGACATTGTCCAGAGATATGGAAAACTACCTACATGTTCTTTTGGATAACTAGCCACACAGTTCTCTTCCCACAAAAGGAATCCTTCCTGCTTCCTTCTTTAACTCTGGGGTAGATACCTTGGAAATCACACACACACACACACACACACACACACACACACACACACACACACACCCCACTAGTGAAACAACATCTAAATCTGAACAGAATTTTTCAACACATGGGCTAGAGAGATGGCTCAGCGGTTAAGGCTCTTGCTTCCAGTGCCTAAAACCCCGGGTTCAATTCCCCAGGACCCACATAAGCCAGACCCACAAAGTGGTGGCCCTGGTGCTCTCTCTCTCTCGCTCTCGCTCTCGCTCTCTCTCTATCTCTCTCTCGTGTGTGTATCTCTGTGCTTGAAAATGAATAAATAAAATATTTAAAAATTAAAAAAAGAATTTTTCAACACATAATGGGCTCAAATTGGATTGGACAGAAGAAATAAATTTATTGACTGATTAAAATCCATCTCCTGGCTTTCTTCTTCCTCTTCTTTCATCTTTGGGGGTTGACATTAAAGTCACTAAGGTTTGAATGAGCCTTAAAAGTGTTCAACATCTCTTTTCAATGGCAAAGAATGTATCCAGGAGGATCAAGATGGCCACCCTCAGTAGCAACACTCTAAGGCCGGCAGAACTGGACTGTCTCCTAGGCTATCCATGGTCCCCTGCCCCAAGGACTGATCCAGATGGCCCATGGAGGAGGATATCCAGCTGATTGGGGATAGGGAAGAGGGGCAGTGAGGAACAGGGGATAACAACTTATTGTCTGCCCATTAAATAATGTAACTCATTATGGACAATTAAAAATAAATTAATTAATAAAAAAATAAAAACAGGAACAAAAAGAATGTTTTCATCAAATGCAAATAGACATTAACAATCTGAAGCCTGCAATCCCATGAGAACTCTTGACATTTTTGTCAAGAAAATGTACTGGAATACATAAGCCTGACATGTCTCCGTATTCATGATTTCTCGAGTCATCTACTAGGTCACTCAAGGGACATCTAGTGTGGCTTGGGAGAGCCATGCACTCCAATTCTTAGCATTGGGTCAGGACAACATCAAAGAACCAGGAGGCTTTCACGAGCAAAGGAAGGCTTGGCTGTTTCGAGCACTGAAGCACTTGGGATGGGTGAAATCCAGGGACAAGAGGGAAGACATCTCTGCATAGTACCTTCTGTGACTGGGCTCCTTAGTCAAACAGCCCCCTGGAGTCAGGTGCTTGGCCGGTCACAGATCATGGCACCCTTCCCAGCCAAGGCATAACAAGTGTTACCAAGTGATTTTAGCTTGAGAAACCACAGCAACATTCTTAATAATATTAATAGTTCAGACACATTTGCTCCCAAACCACCTTCATATTCATTTTCAGAAATATGTTGAATTTTGTAATTGGGATTGAGTTTCAATGGAGACAAGCTCCTGTACATGTGAAAGCCGATCGTATATTTGGGGAATTAGCTCACATAATTGGTTCACAACTGTAGAGTTTTAAATATATATATATATATATATATATATATATATATATATATATATATATATATATATATATATATTTAAATATACATTTATTGTCCATAATGAGTTACATTATTTAGTGGGCAAATAATGAGTTGTTATCCCCAATTCCCCAATTCCCCCCCTCCCCATCCCCGATCAGTTGGATATCCTCCTCCGTGGGCTGTCTGTAATAGTCCTTGTGGCAGGGGATCCTGGATATCCTAGTACTCAGCCCGGTCTTCCTAGCCCAAGTGTGTTGTTACTGAAGGGTGCCATGCCTCTGGACAGTCTCCCCCACCACGGCTCAAATATATATTTTTTATTATTTATTTATTTGCAAGCAGAGAGACAGAAAAAGGGAGGGGCAGGGAGCGAATGGGCATGCCAGGGCCTCTAGTCACTGCAAACAAACTCCAGGTTACATGTGTCACTTTATGGATCTGGCTTTACATGGGTACTGGGGAATTGAACCTAGGTCTTTAGGCTTTGCAGGCAAATAACTTAACAACTGAGCCATCTCTTCAGATCTAAAGTTTGTTTTTTAAAGTTTGTTTAGTCCTTTTGCTTTATTTTTCTATCATCGCTGAGTTATATTACGTCATTCTTGTTAGAAATTTACCTTGTAAGACATTTCTATCAATTTTAAGCATGGTAAGCACAAGATAAACTTAGAATATGTTTGGAAACGAGAAGGTGTTTTTTAAACCAAGTGAGGCTTCAGAAACCATTTCATTGTCTCATTAGTGTGGTAGTCAGCTCACACTACTGGGATGAACCTCCAAACCAGGCACAGTTTATGGGAGGAAGAAGGGATTTATTGAAGTGTACAGATCCAGGGGAAGTTCCAAGCAGAGAGAGAAACCCATCACCTGCACCTTCAAAACCAAGCAAACTCAGGCAGCTGGGAACTCTAGGCAGAGCTCAGACTGCTTTTTGCATACATACGTAGAGGTGGGATTCCGCCCCAGAAACACCTAGAAGCTGGACCCTAGGATCTGCCCACAATGACACCTCTTTCAAGTTAAAAGCTTTAACAAAATTCCTGAATCTATTGGGAGACATATATTCAAACTACCAGTTTGGTTTTTCTATCAAATGGGGGAAATACTGTCAAATTTTTCCCAAGCATGAAAAATCAGTGACTAGGAAAGCAAGGTCTTTTCTTACCTTCCCAACTGCATTCAAAGCACAAAGACAATTGAGGATATGGAAAATGTGGAAATGTTGGATATTAAAGATATGCCCTGGGCAAAAGCCACATCTCATTTCTAGGAAACAAGCTTTGAGTCTTTGGGGTGGGGGAGGAGTATTGGATGAAATGGACCTCAACCCCTAGTTAGCTATCATTTGGGTAACCCAAACACAAAGGTAGCAACTCCCTAGTGAGTTTTCCTCGAAATAGGAAATTCATGAATTTAAAAAATAACGGAGGAAAATTTACAGCTTTTCCTTATCCTATCAGGGGGAGGCCACCCACCCTGCTGGGGGATCCCATGTCCTTCCTGTTCAAACAGATCAAAGAACTTAAACACTACCAGGTGACAATTAGGGATAATTTTATAACCAAAGGGAAAAATCATTTTATAGTTTCCATCACGCATAAGGAAGTGATTAATTGTGTTGGGAAAGGGGAAGCTTACAATATGCTAAAAGCATACATTAAGTGCATATATTTTTGTTAATGTGAAATGGCATATTGCAGCAAAGAGCTATATTGTAGTGCATGGGAAGGAAGTAACAGCAAATGAACATTTTCATGAATCTATCATTGAGGTATTTAGCTTGCAGGCATTTACTGAGATTTTTCTCCTTTTTCTGGTTTTCTATTTGCTGAGTGTTTCGTGGGGGCAAAGTTACGAAAGGTGAATCAATTGTCATCATTTACATAAATGACCACCCAGACACTTCAAAATACCACATAAGAAAATCTAAAGGGGTCTTAAAGACCATCCTGGCTCAGTCCGTCATGGGAGCCCCACCCCCACAGTTCTAAGAATGTGATTATTGTATCAACTTTTCTCTCGGAATGTGCTTTCCAAATGTGGGGTGTCCTGACTTGTAGGAACAATAAACAATCTTGAGAGATTAAAATAAATGACTGAAGGCTTCTTTTTAATTTTCAGCCAACCCTTTATGAGAATAAAAGAAGCCGTGTCCTTGAATAACTGCAAAATTACATCACTGATCAACCATGTTCCCAGTGGATGGAACTCTAGGTGAGGCAGAGAGTATGAAAGCAATAGTTTCTTCGGTAAAAGCCTCAGTAATTAAAATTTCCAGACAAAGGACTTTGTCTCTCCATCCTATGTACCGCCTTATTCCCCATAAACCTATTCATCCCCACCACAGAGGGGGAAAAAAAAAACAGAGTTGGGTTAAGGGAGTGAAACAAAGTCTTGGATATATTTTCTCTAACTTTGAGGTTAAATTATAAAATATTTTTATGGATTGAAAGGAGTTTTAGAGAATTTGTCTTTAGACCATATGCAAGACATTGGAGGATAGAGGATGTTAAGATTAAGATTTCTTTAATGACACATTTTCTCCTGCTGTTTGTTTGGTTGGTTTGGTTTGGGGGGGTTTCTTTTGCCATGGGGTTTGGTCCATTTTGGAGATCCTAAGGGGGTTGCTTCTGTGCTGTGGTTCCTTTAGCTCACTCTATGGGCACCATTATGATGGAAGGAAAGACACTTGGGTATGTTCTGCTCTGGGGACAATGGTCACAGGATGGAATTTGACAGTTGGAAGTCTAGACAGCTTTGCTCAGGTTAATGAGAACTGAGCAACCAACTGTTCTGGCAAGCCCCTAGGATCTTCTTACAATGTCACTTTGAAGGATCATATGATCATATGCTAGGTAGGTGCAGTTGGGATGTTTTCACTTGTCTGCTGATTATTCTGGAGTGGCAACCATGATGAGTGATCTCGATGTAGGCCAGGTCTGTCTGGCTGAATTTCATGTGCAACTTCCAGTTGTTATACATGTTGCCTGAGATTTCAAAATCGGGCCAGGGATACAGGCCAGTGGTATAATGTTTACCTATCCTGCAAAAGGGCCTAAATTTAATCATAAGTATCAAAAAAAGTTAAATAAACCAGTAAGTACAACTATTAGTGCCTTCAATAAGCAGGGCTCAAAATCTTTCCTGTCCATGGTCACAGAACTGGAAAGGAATTCTACGGAGTTCAGAGTCTACCTCTGGGCCCGAGAGATGGCTCAGGGGATAAAGGCACTTGCTTGCAAAACCTGAAGGCCAGGCTTGATTCCCCAGTGCCCACATAAAACCAGGTGCACAAAGTGGGGCATGTGTCTGGAGTTCCTTTGAAGTGGCTGGAGGCCCTGGTGCTCGCTTGCACAAACATTCTCTCTCTCTCTCTCTCTCTCTCTCCCTCTCTCTTTCAAGTAAATAAATGAATAATAAATACTTAAGAGTCTGGCTCTGAGCCTCCCCCATTCTCAGCCTTGCCCACCTCTGATCCAGACCCCACTCTGAAGCTCTGATGAATCAGCAAACTTCTGCAGTTGCTGTGTAAAGGCTTGGCATGAATTCTGTCCACTTGCAAAACAAGTGGATTGTAGACTTGTTGAAAGCCAGGGAGATGATTTTCACTGACTTAATTTGCTGTCTAAACATAAAATGAAAATAAGACTATACTAGCAAAGATACACACATTAATGTTAGAAAAAAAAACACCCAGAAATCCTCTATTTCCATCCCCTTATAACTGATATCAGACTTTGCCTATTTTAATATAAAAAGTTTGAATGGGAAGGAGCAGAAGGTTACTTTTTTATTATTACTTTGTTTTTTCCATACTCAGAATTGAACCCTGGACCTTCCACATTTCAGGGAAGCATTTGACCACTGAACCAAATGACCAGCCCTTTTACCTTTTATTTTGGAATAGGGTATTGCTAAGTTGCTTTGGAAGGCCTTGGACTCATCTGAAGCCAAGTCAGGTCTTGAATTTGAATTTGCCATCCTCTTGCCTGAGTCTCCAAGTAGTTAGAATTGTGCCACCAACAAAGATCCAGAGATACTTAAGATCTCAACAACAAAGCAGACTCAAAACTCTCCCACTATGACTCAGGGAACTGAGCAGAAGAAGGGGCATAAAGAACGTAAGAGCCATGGTGGAGAATATCCAGAGACATCCCCCCTCCCTCAGCAACAACACACAAGGAGGAAGGAAAAAAAAAGAATGAAAAGCTGGCTCCCTCTGGTTCAGTTCATAACCCTCTAACCTATGGACAGATCCAGTATGGGCACCGAGGAAGTGCCTCAGTGGGTAGGGGACAGAGAGGAGGGAAACGGGGACACATTCTCAAGATTTGCTCACACAATGTATATAATTATTCATAATAAAGATTTTTTTAAAAAGAATTGTGCCACCAGGGCTAGCGTCCTGATTTTTTTTGCATGTTGTTTTTAGTAATTTTTATTCACATGGTCATATCTGGACTAACTAGATTAAGAATAATTAAAGCCACTATCCAATACACTATTTCCCAGCGATTATAATCCTCTAACAATGTTGAAGGAGAGACAGGGGTATTAATGTGTGAGTTTTCAGAGTGTTTAGGAAAGTACAGTCAGTGCCTGAAAACATCTGTATTTGGAATTGCAGTTTCTGTCTTCATCCTTCTGGGTTGAGAGCTTATTCCAGATGGAGTGTCTGGAGCCACAAACCCCTTAACTATCTGTCCCCCAGGCCAGCTGGGTACTGACTCGGCTCAGAAATGCTGCCAGTAGCAAGGGAATGTGTCAACAGGGAGGAAAGTTTGCACATGTTTTTTGATCCATTAAAATGAGTTTTATGATCTAGAAATAGAGCTCAGTGGCAAAGCATTTACCTAGTACACATGAGGCCCTGGGTTTGGTCCCCAGTACCACTTCCAATCATAACAATAGTAATAAATAATACTATAAAATGTAAGGACATATAATTAGACAGGTGGAATGCACTGGTTAATAGTTTGTTGATTGCCATCTTTCCCCCAGAATTTTTTGTAAAATGACAAAAGAAATATTCCTGGGAAAGCCTGTCTACCCTGGTGGTGTGGGGATCAAAACCTGCCTTGGTCTCATCCATTCTCTTCAAAAGTAAGGCTGGATGCTGCAAAGCCTTGCTGTCATTTCCAGGCAGAGCAAAGCAAAGCACTCTTTAAAGACAGAGCTAGAGGTGCTGGTCTTGGCAATTTTATGAATTAGGGACCAGAGCCCCAAAGTAAGAAATCAAGAAGGTAACTTCAAAAGTGGCAGCATGAAAAACTGAACTGAGCTACTGAGCACTGGATGCCAAAAGAGACATCTCCAGCCTGCCCTCCTCTGCTCAGGCAACATTGTGGAAGAGGTGGGAGCCATAGGGTGGAAAGGAGTCTTTAGAAAGCTGTCTTCTGGACACAAAGTAGCCCTCACATTCATGGTCTCAAAGCACAAAGCCTGCATTACAGTGGGCCCATCGGCATTTCCCCAGAGATGACAGGAGAAGACAGCAGAA